>PVJA010024632.1:0-31475 GCA_004027025.1 Myocastor coypus | reverse complement strand
TTTTTTTTTTTCCTTTTTTTCTGGTGGGACCAGGGTTCAAACTCACGACCTTGCACTTGCCAGGCAGGCACCTGTGCCATGGAGCTATCTCCCAGCCCTCCTAAAAGACACTCTTGAGCAGAGATGTACTAACTGATATTTAATCTGTGTACTTATATTAGCTCACCTATATCATTGATATAAATATTTATTGTATTGTAAGATAATTTATAACTATATGCTGAAAATATTTACTGAAGAGAGTAAGAAACTTATGATTTTCTTTCACTTAGTGTTCTTGAGTAGTTTTATGAATTTCTATATTTGGAGTAGAATTAATAGATGTGTTTCTTATACAGAAAAAATTTTAAATTCATTATTTATGCTCTAATTCACTGTTTATATGATATTTAATATTTATAAATTGACACTGTAGTTGTTTGAATGCATAGAATTATAATAGCCATTAACACAAATTCTTCCTTAGATTCTGGCAGGAAAAGTTTAATAACAATAACAAAGTGTGATAATAACAACGACAATAATAACTATTTGTCTTGGCATAGATTCATACTCTTTGGAATGGAAGTGGGTGCATTCATAGATATTATTAGTTTTCTTGACAGAAAAGAAAGTATGCTGCTAGAAAGCATAACTAAAAATAAATACCAATCATTATTCATTATTATATATGGCACTGTACCAAGCGAATGTAGATGCTATCCAGCATCCAGACCTGCTGTGTGAGTGAGGCCTCCTCCCCAGCCTGCTGGCAGTGCAGCCAACCCAGCATCCAGGCCCACCTCGTAAGTGAGACCCCCTCCCCTGGCCCATCTGAAGATCAGCTGACCAGGAGCCCTGACTGACCGACCAACCCGCGGGCCCACAGTTTTGCACCAAAGGTCACTGCTATATAGAATGATACAGACAAGGAGTAAAACACAATCTCAGGTCCTGAGCCCAGCTATAACAAATACAGGAGACACTACCTTAGAAGGAAATGGGAATCATGCAGCCAAAATCTCTGAATTAGAAGCATCTAAAGTAAACAACAAATGCAGAAACATATAGAAGAAATCAGATTGGAGATAACATCTGAAATTAAAAAAGAAATCTTTGAATCGCTAGAGCCTGAAGTAAAAAAGAAAAAAAAAATAGCTGCAAAAAAGTATAGAGGGAATCAGATCAGAAATAACTTTTGAAGTAAAAAAAAAAGTCACCTCTAAATATCTAAATTAACAGTGTCTGAAGTAAAAGAACAAGTGCAGAAAAACAGAGAGGAAATGAGAGCAGAAACAACTTTTGAAGTAGAAAAAGAAAGGATAACTATAATGAAAGACTTGATAAATGCACCTAAAGAAGACATTGATAAAAAAAAATTAGAGGAAATTAGAAAAATGATGGAATCCTTGAATGAGCAATATAGGAAAGAAATATATCACATGAAACAGGTTCAAAGAGATATACAAGAAAATAAAATCTCAATCACAAGCTGGCAACACCGTATGAATGAAAGTAAAGATAGAATTTCAGAACTTGAAGACAAAGTCACAGCTAGTGAAAAGGTAAAAAGGGTCTCTTAAAAACGACCAGGATGCAGGAAAAAGTAATTCAAAATCTGCAAGATGATGCAAAAATGAGCAACATAAGCTTAATAGGAATCAATGAGAAAGGAGTCAAAACAAATGACATAAAAAGAATATGGGCAGAAGCAATAGCAGAAATTTCCCGAATATGAGAAAACAATTGGATGTACAGACAACTGAAGCATACAGAACTCCAAATAACATCAATTCAACTAAAAACACACCCAGACATATAATAGTCAAGATCCCAGAAATCCAACAGAAGAATAATACAGCAAAAGCTGCTAGAAAGAAAGAAACGTATCACATTTAAAGGAAAACCCATCAAAATAATGGCAGATTTCTCTTCAAAAACCATGAAGTCAACAAGATCATGGAGCAGAGTCCTTCAAGTCCTCCATAGAAACAAATTTCAGCCCAGACTTCTATACCCTGTAAAAGTCTCTTTCAAGTATGAAGGAGAAGTGAAATACTTCCATGACAAGGAGCAACTAAAGAATTTCATGATGTCAAAGCCAACCCTACACAGAGTACCAAAAAAATATTTTAGAGGGAGAACAAAATTTCCTGATCTCTACAAATGAGACCAGAAAGAACACACCAAATAAGGCAACCAATTAAATAGGAGAAAAAGGAGTAAACAGGAGGAAGTAAAAGACATGTCAATCATAAATCAATACATTTGAATGATAACCATCAATATAAATGGACTCAATTCTCCGTTTAAAAGAAATAGACTGGCACAGTGGATAAGGAAGCAAAATCCAAAAATATACTGTATACAAGAAACACACAACTTCTAAAGAAACTCATAGGCTAAAAGTTAAAGGATGGAAAACTATACTACATGCTCCAGAACCTCAAAGAAAAGCAGGGGTAGCAATCCTGTTTGCAGACAGTCAAAACTTCAAACCAAGACTGATAAAATGAAACAAAGAAGGCCACTACATACTGGTTAGGGGAAAAAATCAAGACAACGAGGTAACACTCATGGATATGTATGCACCCAACACAGGAGCACCAAGTTATATAAGACAAATCTTAATGGACAGAAAAAATGTAATATCTAATACCAGAATTTTAACAGGAGACCTTAACACCCCTTCATCTCAAAGAGATAGGTCAAGCAAACAAAAAATTAGCAGAGAAGTAGCAGAACTGAATCAGATCTTGGAACAACTGGAGTTAGTAGATATACACAGAGTGTTCCATCCAACCACTTCTGAATACTTATCTTTTTCAACTGAACATGGGAGATTTTCCAAAATTGACCACATACTAGTGCATACATCATGCTTAAGTATATGCAAGAAAAGAGAAACTATACCATGTTTATTATCTGACTACAGTGTACTGAAACTGGAAACAAACAACAAAAGAAATCACAAGACCCCCAGAAATACATAGAAATTAAACAACACCCTTCTCAGCAACCAGTGCGATACAGATGAAATTAAACAAGAAATTAAATAGTATTTATAATTTAATGAAAATTCAAACACAGCACACCGAATTTATGGGATGCAATGAAAGCAGTTCTTAGAGGGAAATTTATAGCCCTAAACTCACATATTAAGAAGACAAAACGGGAACAAATAAATACTCTCATACAACACCTAAACCAACCAGAAGAGGAAGAAGAAATGAAACCCAAAGTCCAAAGACAGGAGGAAATTATAAAGATTAGAGCAGAAATTAATTCAGTTGAGACAAAGAAAACAATACAAAGAATTAATGAATCAAAAAGGTGGTTCTTTGAAAAATTAAATAAAAGTGATAAGCCTCTAGTTAACCTCACCAAAAAGAGGAAAGAAAGGACTCAAATTCAAGCAATAAGGAACAAAAAGGGTGGAATTACTACAGATCAGCAGAGATTCAGAGGATCATTAATAGCTACTTTGAGAATCTTTAGTCTCACAGAATTGAAGACACAGATGAAATGGACAGATTCCTAAAAAGGTACAAACTATTAAAACTAAATCAAGAAGATATATGAGTTCTCAACAACACAATAACAGCCAATGAAATACAAAATGTAATAAAAAGTCTACCGACAAAGAAAAGTCAAAGACCTGATGGATTCACTACTGAATTCTACAACAAATGTATAGGAGACATAATCCCATTATTCCTCACTCTTCAAAGAAATGGAAAAGGAAACAATCCTCCCAAAATTGTTCCTCGAGGCAAGTATTACACTGATATCAAAATCAGAGAAAGATGCAACTAAAAAAGAGAACTACAGGCTAATTTCTCTCATGAATATAAATGCAAAAATCAATAAAACCCTCACCACTAGAATGTAGCAAATCATCAAAATTATACACCATGACCATGTAGGATTCATCTCAGAGAGTCAAGGATGGTTCAATATACGTAAATCTATAAATATAATACACTATATCAATAGATCCAAAGCCAAAAAATCAAATGATCATCTCAATTGATGCAGAAAAGGCTTTTGACGAAGTCCAACACTCATTCATGTTCAAATTGGAATAGTGCTGGGATTCTATGCCTAGGCTGGATCCTCAGCTCACTGTGCCCCAGGGACGGGGTCTGTAGCATGCAAGAGTGGGGATCGGAACCCTTCCACTTAATGGTGGAAGAGTTCAGAACTTCACACTACTATACTTCTACTTCACAGGCAAGCGCTTGGCTTCCTTTACCCTTGGAGAAAACCCGGCTGTTATGGTCAACTCCTCTGCTGGACAGAAGCACTAATCTGCAAAAGCCTGTAAGGTCACCCCTGCTACTTGCTCCTCTTAAAATACAGTTGTTTTTAGTGAACTCGTAGGGGAAAGAAATGCCCTATGTTCTGTCTTTTAAAAATATTTTTTCTAGAGCCAGGACAGAAAAATGTATAGTTTAGAACTATTTAAGGATGCAAGAAATAGTTCTGAACCAAATTAAAAAGCAATTTCCTGACTTAACAACAAATCCAGGTCCTATGCCATAATATAATTGTCATAAATTGAGAGTCCTGATTTCTCTTGCTGCAGCAAGTGAGGAAGCCAAGCTCTGGGCCATGTCGGCTTCCCCTAGCCTTTCAGATTCATTCTTGGCAGTGTTTCCCTTTCCTCTCTCTATTGAAACCACCAGAATTCCTTTATACAGATTACAGTTTTTTCTTGACTCTTCTTCCACAGATAATCATGAGCAAAACTGTCTTTTTGTCTTTATTTCTTTACAGAAGTTCCTAGAGCAATCAAATCAGTAGGAAAAGAAAAAGAACTAAAATGAGGGCTTTGAAGACAAGCAGGACATGTCTCTTCTGGCTTGATTATGCTCACAACCTTCCTTCATATCGCATTCTACATTTTGTTATTCTGAGTATGATGTAATTCAATGGTTGTTCAATAAAATAAAATGAATGAACTACTCATTTAAAATATCTTTTTCTTTCAAATAGACCATCTGCCTTCCGAACATAGACCATTCTTAAGAATAGAGGTGAGTAGGATAATGCATTGAAAATTGGAATTGACATACTCTACCATTTATACAGCTTTTGTTATTTTATTTTGGAATAATCTAAAACTGTTCCTAGAATAATAGGAAATACAGTATGAAAAAAGTTGCCACTCCAATCACTTGAGAGTAAGTTGCCAACATGGTCCCTATGACCTACTTTACTAAGCTGCTATAGTTTGTATCCAGTTGTCCCTCCAAAGCCTCGTGTAAATCATGGGGCTGTCAAGCCTGTGACTCGGGGGGTGGGGCCAAAAGACCAGGGCGGGGCTTTATGGACGTGGCCTTATGGGCGTGGCTTGATAGGCGTGGCCAAGAGAGGCACCAACCTTTAAACTGACAGCATAGCTATCAGAGGTTTTCCTCTCCCTCCAGGCAGCAGTCTCTCAGAAGTATGGAGAGAATCATTCTGGATATGGTGGCATAGTCTAAGTAATTCAGGCTGCTTCAAATTATGAAACCTCCAGTAACTGTGAGCTAAATAAACCTTTCCTTCCCTAAGCTTGTCTGTCGGATATTTGTCCCAGCAATGAGAGAAGAGTAACTAAAACATAAGGAGATGATTTTCATTCAACCATAGTACAGACATCAATATTCATAAATTAAGAGATCTCATTCAAGAGTTTCTATGTGTTTCAATAACAAGATAATCCAGACTCATATTATACTTATCCTGCCTCAGCTCTGGTTCTAAAATTTAAAGATCCCTGGGCCCTCTAGTGAAGAATGGTATGTAGAACCTAAACACTGTTTCCTGTTGATGCCTATTGCTTATAAATGCTGTTGTTCTTGGAGCACTTCAGAGGACAGAAGTGTATTTCTATGTGCACAAACACTTTCATATCTGCGTTTCATTATTTATACACATAAAATCACGAGCTCACATCAATAGCTCCAGTTCCGGCCTAACCCTACAGAATTCATTTCTGTTTTCTCCCTTTTCATATTCACAATTTCTTCCTTTAGTAGTAAGAAACCTACCTTGTAAAACCCTACATATTCACTGACATGATTAATTTCTATAGGTCATCGATGGTCTGTGACACTACCCATTCTCCCATGCAGATGCCCTCCTAACCTCATGATGGCATCCATGAATTGCACGGCAGATGTGCTCCTCTGAATTGTCTCCTAACACCCCACTGTGGGGTGCCCTCCACAGTGGGGTGTCTCCTCACTCCATCTGTTGCACTAAAGTTGGAGATAGTTTCCTGAGAAAGTCCTATGTTTTGAATTCTTCGCACATTTCCCTTGGGCTTTGCAGTGATCTCCACACTCACTGTTTTTATGGGAAAAACTAGACAAACGACAGTGGTTAATTCAGTGGACCGCGTCACTTATTTTTTATGCATTTGGTACAGGGTCTACAGGGTGTACAGGGTCTCACTCCCTAGATCAGACTCATAGTAGTCCTCCTGTTTTCAGCCTCCCAAGCGCTGGAATTATACACATGCACCACCATGCCCAGTCTCAGTGGCCATCTCAGTAGCCTGGAGGTGGGGCCAACACTCTGGGGATGGAGCCCTAGCCGCTGCATTCTGCCTAAGCAGGTGCATTAGTCCACTGAGCTATCTGGCCAGCCCCAGTGTGACTTTTAATGGGCTCTTCTGTTTTGTGAAGAAGGACAATCATTTGGGTGCCAAAGCCAAAAGTGTTTTGCTATGATTATTGTTGTTACACTTGTTTTCAGGAACAAATAATACTAGTAGTTCTTGTGCATGGCTGCACAGCCATCCAGATACACTGCTAACCCAGAAGGAAAGAAGTGCATCGTTTGATGGGAGTGGTAGTTTGGGTCTCTGCAGCGTACCAGCCACTATATTATCAAAGAATGTAAGGCCCACTTCAAAGGGAGAAGTCGATGCAGTCTTTCTGGTAGCATCAGTAGGAACTCACCATTCTTTATTCAAAATCGATAGTTTTAAAAGATTCTGAATGCACTTTCACTTCCAATTGTTTCCTTCAGTCTGACTTTGAAGTCTTTCCTCTTTCTGCAGACAGAAATTCAATGCTACTTTTTTTGGAGAGAAGTTTCTGCAGATTCTTAAATAGAGGTAGAAAGTTTCGTGCCAAAGCCTTTTGGTGAGCTCAACACTTTCCATGGAAATGGCTGCACACCATTTAGCTTTAAGTACTGCTACAATGGTATCCACATTTTAATTTTCATTCCCCATTATATCTCCTTGTGGCATGGCCTCGTGACCTTCAGGGGCGGCTTTTGCAAAAGTCTCTTAGATTACTTTCTAGGTGAAATTACAGTTCACCTGGTACATATTGTTTAAGGCTTGAAGAGCACAGTATTTCCTTCCTTATTTCTCAGGTAGATTACTGAGGGCACTAACGGGAAAATTCCAGTGATTCTTATTTGATTTCATTTCCTTCCATGACATACAACTCACATGTTTCTCTTTGTCTGTTTGTTTGTTTTTTGGATTTTCTGCATTTGTCATTAACCTTATTGAAAATCAATAATCATATAGCACATAAAAATTATAGATGAATGTTGAAATGTGAATGATATAAGATGTAGACAGAGTGAATTTTAGAGAAGTATTTCTAAAATGAATACATAGCATGAGATTAATAATAGACTGTACATTATAAATACTTGATTTACTGCTGGGCGTGGTGGCGCTCGCCTGTAATCCCAGCACTTGGGAGCCTGAGGCAGGAGGATCGGTGTGAGTTTGAGACCAGCCTGAGTTACAAAAGTGAGCTCAAGACCAGCCTGAACTGCATAGTGAGACCCTGTCTCAAAAAGACAAAAAATAAATAAATAAAGAGATGCTTGATTTACAAATTCAAATCAATATAATAATAAAAATTGCATAAAATAAAAATGAAGAAAGAATTTATAGGGCCAGCAAAGATAGCTCAGCAGCCTAAAGTGCCTGCTTAGGCAAGCTTAGGCAACTGCAGGAACCATGGTTTGATCCCCGGCAGCACGTGCTGTGGTAGCCCCACCCCTAGGGCAGGTTGGGCTAGCCATAGTTTAAAAAATAAAAAAAAAAAGAATCTATAGATCAGTCACATAAACATTCACTCTGTGCCAAAAATCAAGAAATTTATATTCTTATAATTAGAACTGTCAAAGTTGAAAGGGGTGGGCAATAAATATTTAAAGGTTTAAAATTTCTGAATTTAGCTGAAATTATAGCACATTTCCAAGAAAAATGAAGCTTTTGCATAAGATATTTGAATAAAATCATATCAAGATACACAAAAATGACATTGTCCAAAACAAATTGTAAAGCAAAACAATCATTAATGCATATATATAAAAAATTTAGCTATGGAAGAAAAAAATTAAATAGCATCTTATTCCACATTAGAAAAAAAAAGAGCAAGTGTGTAAGAAGCTAAACTAATTAGTTCAAAGGACTGAAATAAAAGAAATTTGTGTGTGTGTAAAAGACAAAGAAGTAATATATCAGTGGAAAATGTAAACATGCTTTTTAAAGTTTCTAATACTAGGAGAAAATATCACATCTTATAAGTAAATTGTAAGTCAAAGATACAGTATAAACCTTAAAACAAAAAATAAGATAAACAATATTCAGATAATTAATTAAATATTAATTAATTCAAAATTAAATATTTCCAAACAATTCAACTAAGAAAAAGCTTTCATGATAGTAAAGAATTACCATAATATTCTTTTTCAAATTATTAATTAATTAACTAATTAATTAATGTTATGACCAGTTCAGCCTGCCCTGGGATTGGGGCTGAGGGCAGCATGTGGTGCCGGGGTTAGAACCTCAGTCTCTGCAGTTACCTAAGTAGGCACTTTAGACTGCTGAGCTATCTTGCTGGCCCCAGGAATTACTAAGAATAAAATATAACATAAATACTGGAATGGTAAACATATAGCCAGAACTTCTAACAGTTTGGGGATAGGATATCACAGAAAATTCTAGTATGGCTTGGGCATAGACAGTGTCCATGATGCTTGCTGGTGGCCAGGAGTCACTTGTGGGACTGAGCTACTGCTATTTCCTTCGTATCCACTCTATAGATCTGACCATATTCATGACCCTTAGGGCACAGGAGAAGTCCATTTGTAGACTATGCTGATGGAAATATTTTGCTGCTGTATACAAAGGAATAATTAAAAGACTGCTTTTGTGTACCATTTTTCTCCTGTGTTTAATTTTTTGCCCTATTTGGTGAGTTCTTTCCATTCTCCTTCACAGAGTTCTGGTCATTTTGTTCCCTGTTTAGAATATCTTTTCAGAGTCTGTGTAGGGTACCCATTTGATCAAGAGTCCAGGCCTGGCCTGTAAGTGAGAGGACCTGGTGTCTGGTGGATCGTCATTCAACCCAGAGCCTAGGCTTGGCATGTCCTGTGTGGAACCCTATGGGAGAACTCCCTGGAGAGGAGAGAGGCAAGATCCACCCAGCTGATCCAGGTGCAGAACATCTTGCCAGAACGGCACAGTGGGTTTACCTGTGAGGGCTGCACCAGGAAGAAGCGGAGCACAGCAGCCAGACCCAAGAAACATCCACCTAGATGAGTTTGAACTTGGTAGATCTGGACCTGCTACTAAGATAGTAACTGCACCAAAGCTCTGCACCAAAAGTCAGAAGACAGTGCTATACAAAATGACAAAGAGGAGCAAAATGCATTCTCAGGTCCTGAGCCCACCCAGAACAAATGCAGGAGACAATAGCAGAGAAGAAATTGGAAATCACACACCTGAAATCTCTGAAATAATAGCATCTGAAGTAAAGAAACAGCTACAGAAAGGTATAGAGGAAATCGGATGAGAAATCATTTCTGAAGTAAAAAAAAAAAAGAAATGATAACTATAATGAGAGAAGTAGCAAGTGCTTCTAAAGAAGACAGTGATAAAAAAGAGAATATAAAAATTATGGAATCCTTGAATGAGCAATACAGGAAAGAAATAGAATGCATGAAGGAGATTCAGAGGGCTATACAGAAAATTAAAACCTCAATCACAAGCTGGCAAAACTACTTCAATGAAAGGGAAAATAGACTTTCAGACCTTGAAGACACCATTACAGCTAATGAAAAAGTAAGAAAGGATCTCTTAAAAGCAACTAGAATCCAGTAAAAAATAATTCTCTCATGTTTTTAATTTTTGCTTACCAAAAGAGTTCTACAAACTCCCTAAGTCATTTTATTTGTTTATTCATTTTGTGTTTGTGTGCAGGGTCTCACTATACAGCTTGTGATTCTACTGTTTTCTGCCTCTCTAGTGCTGGCATTACAGGTGTTCACCACCATGCCTGGATTCCATTGCTAACTCAGTGCACCCGGGGTTAGGGCCAGCATGGCGTGACATGTCAGGGATTGAACTTTGGCCCCTGAGCTTACCTAAGAAAGTGCTTAATCCACTGAGCTATCTCACCAGCCCTTCCAAGTCATTTTAGAAGGGGTGTATTCTACTTATTTCCCAAGGGACTTTGGCTTAAGCCTTGCCATTTGGTAAGCAAATTGGAATCAGACAAATTTGACTGGAAAAAAAGATGAATAAAGTATTTTTGTCGTTATTTTATTTCCCTCAACAAAACGCTAGAATCAAAAATCATATAAAACTAAAAATAGTTTTCCCATGCACTATTCTCCCCTCCCACTACCTCCAAAGAGCAGATTTTGATGATACACTGCTATCCTTCTGTGAATGCACACCAGGCCTCAAGAGAAGAAGGCCCGATAGAGTGACTCCAATCATTCACATTGCTGTTTTATTTTTTTTTATTTGTAGTCTGCTATGCCCTGCCCAGATAACAAGGTCAAAGTGACAAATAAAATGTAGAACCCAAGTGACCTAATAGGGCCTCCAGAGAAGCTCAGTGGCCTACAGATGTCAGTAGGGCAGCTCCTGGTCCTCTGTGTGTTCTGGAACACAGCAACCTTGGAGAAAACAGGGCAGTTCCCACAAAGTAAACTTGTTCTTGGTCCCTGCCACTGGCCTCGCCTGAACCTGAGGACCTAGGCACTGGTTTCATGGAAGATGAAACACATAGCCTTCCCTGTGATTAAAGAGAAGAAAGGCAGTATAATAAACTGCCCCCTTGGCATCCTTATATTGAAAGCTAGAGATGCCCTTTGGGCTATGGAGGTGCAGAGCTCTTCTTGTCCTTTGCTAATGGACCAGGCTACTAAGCTTGCTTTGTTCTTACATTTGTTCTTAATTTCCTGGCTCATTTTTCACTGTCAGGAAGTTAGATAATACATCTTGCTCTTATTCTGCTGTTCTTTAACATCCACTATTCTCTTTCAACTTGCGTTGGGCAAATGACCTAAATTTTAGAAATGAATAAAACCAAATTTTAGATGCACATTAAAGATGATCCTTATGATATATCCTTAATATATATTTTCAGCTAATAAATAATTGGGTCATCATTCCATATGCTCACAAGCTTTTTACATGTGCCTTTATGTTTCCCTGCATTTCAGAGGAGGATGTTTAAGGTATAATGTCTAGATATTGTGTTGGACTGCCACTGTATATACATTATTAATGTATTTTACATCAGTTTTCCTCAACCAGTACACATGCACAATCACACACTATTATATTGTTTTGCTCCCAGTTCAAATGCAATGAACAGAATCCATTTTAGCTAGTTTGAACAGAAAGGAAAGAGCTGAAGACTAGTTGAAGGTTCACAGAATCACTACAAGGTCTGGAGGAGCAGACTTTAGGGTGAGATTGCAGCTACAGTTCACAGTTTCTAAAACTATTCTGTTTGTGTTATAAATAGGGAAGCTGAGGGATCCCGGAGCTGCTATTGATGCTGCAGACTTAAAAACTATACCATTCTCAGTACAATTGCCCATCAATTGCAGCGTGCAGTGTGTCTCCTCCCGTACCTATTCTCACTTGCACATTTGCAACCAGTGAAATATGTTGCATTGAGAATCCTACCTTCAAGTAAGCCTGGAGACTGCAGTTGTAACTTTTCAGCACCAACACTAGTAGAGATGGTGCGGAGCGAGCTGGGAGAATGTGTTGAGAAACTAATCCATGCACAGCCTCCTCCCACTGAATAATCATATAACACAGTTTTATTTAATCCAATCAATAATGACCAGGACCTGTAAAAAGAAAATCAAAATGTGCTGATGGCTCGCAACTAAAAGTCTTTACATTTTATATTTATGGGTGCATCTATTTGTATACAGCTTGTAAGTATCTATGTATATTTGTATCTATATTGAAGATAGATATGCACATATACATGATATATATGTCACAGTATGTGTGTTTTACTGTTGTGTATTATTACAGTATGTGCACTGTCATGTGTGTGTGTGTCCATGACATATGTGCATTGTTATCAGAAAATAGAACTCAATTAAAGTAGATTAGACACTGGACCAGAAAATTGCTTTCTCTATCTTGACGCTAGAATATTTCTAAAAATCTAGGCCCACCTACATATCTGCCTATAAATAGCAGCTTTTTCCCAGAATTTTTGTGAGCAGTATCACTTTGTGAGTTATCCTGGAGTCTTATGATTAACAGTTAATGTATTCACCTTATTCAAGGTTTTCCCCTTTGTAGTAATTCTTTTCTGCATGAGGAAAAATAATGAAACCCTGGGCACAGACATTCTGAGAAGCATTGTCCCTAAACTAAGGCAGGCTCCATCTGTGCAGCAGCGGGGCACGCTGCAGGCTGGCTCAGGAGGGGAACAGAGGGCCCTCTCTGTCCCCTGGCTTGAAAAGTATGTATATTACCACTGAAATTACCCGTACAATGGTAATAAAAAAAGACACAATTGTAGTAGATTTTGATTTTCGAAATTCCCAATACTGAATGCACCCTTTGACTACCTGTGCCCTGGCCAGGCAGCGCCCTTAGCCCTATTTAAGTAAGCCGTACTGCACTGCATTTTTAACTCTTGCAGTCAGTTCCCACCATAGTGAAGTTTAGCAACAAGGTGATTATTCAAAGCATTTACAAACTGGCTGCACGATGATTATTTGATGCATTCATCCTTTATGAAATGTGCCTTTAAACCACCTCTTTCAATGCACACAATCATTTCACTAACATCATTTTTTGTCAACATGAAACAAGGGCAGTGAGTGAACCCGTTTATTACATGCATTCCCTCACTGAAACGTGACATGCAAGCTTAATTTTAAATTTGTTTTCTGACCAGCTACGTACACTGTTTTGGGGGAACAAAGCCAATTGTCTGCTAGCTTGAAGGATACCTCATGTATTTTGTTACTGGGTTTTGAGTCTAAAGCAGCTTAAACCAGACACACCTTCTTTGCATGTCCGATTTTCATTGCTAAAGTCTGAAAAATGTATCTGAATCTGACTTTGAGGGAGGTAGCATGTCATCTCTAACATATTTGTTCAGTTCTGCTTTACATATCATTCCTGGTCAAGGCTGGTATTCTTTTGTTCTCTTTAAACATTCTCTTTATTTTTTTTTTTCTGTTTTTTAAAGAGAATACAAAATAGAAAAAAAATTACAAGGGGTATAGAATTTCACTAAACAAAATAATAGAAATGTTGTCTTTAAATTAGTTGCTCATAGTACCAGATATAAGCATGCAGAATTGGTAAAACAAAAAAAAGTTGCAAGAAATTAAAAAGAAGGAGGAAAACACTTAAGCATTAACTGTTCCTTTCAGTAGGTCAACAGAAATCAGCAGTACAATTATGAAAGCTCTCCTGCATATGTACATAAAGACATATTTTTCTCTTCCTTTACTCTTTATTTTTGTCCTTTTCCTCATCCCTGGTTTTCCTTCCTTTTCAACAAATTCTTCCCCTTTCACAGAATCTGTGTTACCTTTCAGATTTTATTTACTCTTTCAGGTTGTTACACTAGCGAGGCAATGTGACGTAAACATTCTTGAGATTATCTCAAAAATTCCACATGACTGATTGGAGCATATTTCCACCATAGTTGGATTGGATGCTGCAACCTCCCAGGGTATTTGATGATAAGGAAGAGCCTGTGTGGGTGAACAATAACATTCTCTTTTCTGATTTTACAGTAGTAAATTTCCTTGTATTTCTTTCAACAAAAATGGTCAACTTTGGAGGCTTTTCTCCCCATCTTTTCTTATTTTCTGCATCAACAACTAGTGTTCATTGTGTTTGCATCAAACGTTTCGAGTCTCAGCATCACACTTCACAATGATAGTTTTTTAACAGACAGAGAAAGTACAGGCAAACCTGTGGCCCTGTCACTGCAGCAGGCATGCAGAGCCTCTCTGTTGGCACGGAAGCCATGTTACCTCAGCATAATTCAGATTTAATCATGGTGTTGGCCCTTTGTGAGAATTAAGTAGGCTTTGGGTTAGGCACCTGGTCTCCAGAAGGTTTGCTGTTGCTTTTCTTTGTGGTCCTTTCGCTGTGGCTGCCATCTAGACTGTCTGGAGTATTTGTGCTAACTTGAGGATTTAGTTATAAAACAGAAAGCACAGTACCGAATTGGCATAAAATATAGTTACTAACTATGCCTGAGACTTGGGTATTGGGAAAGAAAGGAGAAGCCATGTAATATTAAGTGAAGAGGTAACAATTGTACTGAAATATATGGTACATGGATTGGAAGAAATGGGGGTAAAAAGGGGAAAAATACCCTAAAGCTAGGGAAATGTACAAATAATACAGGTAAGAAATTTGTTTTATTATCTCTTTAACCCTGAGAATTCAGGACCATTCGCAAACAAATTAATGCAATCTCTGTAATATGTCACTTTGCAAACCTTGAGACAATTCCAGGGATCTCCCTAAAACTATTTTTTACAAAGTTAATTGAGGTAGAATAGAAGTAAGCCAAAAGATGAAACATTTCTTCCTGCCTTCTAGAAGATTATAATGCATTGCTTTATGATGCTTGAAGATTCTTAATAGTAAGCATAAATACAGACACTGGAAGGACAAAGTGGAATCATACCTAGATGCTTGAAAGAGCTAGTGGAAAACTCTTTGGAAAGTTTGTAGAGGACACACTTGAGCTTGGCTTAAATATGTGGTAGGATAAATGTTTGTCCATGCAGACTGGGAACCTGCATGGATTGACTCAGAAAGAGAAACAGCACCTCACATACTTCATTTGTGGATAACTGTGGCCTTTGGAGATGAAGAATAAGGGGCTAAAATATCAGTACCATTAACTAGTTAGTCTGATTATCCTGCCAGTAGAATCCTAGGATCTTCTATCACTAGGCTAGTTTTTTGTCTTCCTGAGTTCCTGTTGGTGCACACGTGTGTGTGTCAGGGCTGAGCATAGCCTACTGCTCTCTGCTAACCAGAAATTAAAAACATAGAAAACACTAAAGAAGCTTCAGTCTTTTCCCCTACTAAATGATCTCCAAACTTTGTAGGAAGTGTGAATTGTACTTTTTGTTGGTGGAGTGGTGAGAAGTTGCTATCGACACCCCTCTCACCCCATCTCAGCTCTCAGTCCTGCCCTAAATGTGAACAGGGAGCTTCACGCTCCACACCTGAAGACAGCCCTTACATTTATTTATTATGAAAACATTATTATTATTATTATTATTATTATTATTATTATTACTCCAAAACTCAACTTTTCAAGCTTCATTTCTAGAATGGTTTATTTTTATTTTTATTTTTTTTAAAAAAAAAGTTCAGCCGGGCATGGTGGTGCACGCCTGTAATCCCAGCATTCAGGAGGCTGAGGCAGGAGGATTGGTGCAAGTTCGAGACCAGCCTGGGCTACAAAAGTGAGCTCAAGGCCAGCCTTAACTGCATAATGAGACCCTGTCTCAAAAAGACAAAAATAAATAAATAAATAAATAATAAAAAAAATTCAGATTGGTGCATCTGTCAGCTTTCTATCACTATAGCAAAATACTTGAGACGATCGATTTATAAAGGCTCCCCAATTCACAGGATATTGGCCACAATTAGTTGGTTCTACTCTTTGGGGGCCTGTTAAGGGTTGTCGGATAGCAACAACAGGGAGAACATGATAGGACAAATTGCTCGCTGCATGGCTAAGAAATTAAAGAAAGAACCAGAGTAGGCTCATATCGAAATGGCTCTGTGGGCTAAGCTTCCAGTGACGTAGGGACCCCTGCCAAGGCCTGCCTCCCAAAGATCGTACAGCCTCCAAACAGTACTGCTCGGGGACCGAGTCCTTATTTAACATAAGGGCTTTGGGGAGATATTTAAGTTTCAAATGTTTGCAATTGGGAATGATTATGCAACCTAGTCACATATGATTTCAAATATTATTACTTAATTTACTCTAAACTGAATCTTCCCTGCAGATAAGATGATAGGAACATTTTATTGTAAATTATGTACCAAAGTTCAAATTCCCTACAGTAACCTCAGGCAGAATAATTTGAATATGGCCTCAGGTGTTTATTTTTGAAATGCAAATACAGTTCCATTAGGCACAGCTGTGGCTACAGTGCGGATCCCTACACTGTAGGTTTAATAGAAATTGATTCATCAGTATGTGTGTTTTGGATAAAGTTGTTTAGCTTTTTGGCCTTTATATTATACCTCCTTCTAACTCTCTAAATAAAATTATTGTCGCAGAACCTATCTACGCCTTGTTTGTGCATTTAAAAAATAATTTCCTTAACAGGGCAAGGTGGCACACTCCTGTGATCTAACCTTCTGGAAAACTGAGGGAAGAGAGTCCCAAGTGTGAGTCTAAAATGGTCAACTTAGTGACTTAGCTAGACCCTATTTGGAAATAAATGTTCAAAAAAAAAAAAAAATTCTGGAGATGTAGCTCATGCAAACATCCTGGGCTCACTCACCAGTATTGCAGAATGAAATTGTCTTTTATACAACACAAGGTATTTCTTACCGTTTGAAACTCTCACCAAGTACCTAACACATATCTGGCATGTACAAAACACTCATCTATTTGTTAGCCTATACATAAGTAACTGAAATGTGAATTTCTGCAAATTACTTGGCTAAATCATACTTGTAATAACTTTTGTAAAATTATTTTTAATTTATCTACAAAGAAGCAATCAAGTTTTAGGATGAAGGCCCCAGGTCTAGGAGTCCCAATGGATGAGACTCAAGAACCTCTTCCAAAATGCTCACCTGGGAGATGAGAAATGGTAAAGGGGAAGAAAGAGATTTCATTAGTGGTTTTACAAAAGATCTTGGGACCTAAGATCTGTCTTCTTCAGGGAGCCTACAAGAACTTTGAGGTTTTATAGCAAGGGGAACAAAGGCAAGGTAAGGGGTATGCTGTTTGCATAGTTCGATTTTTGTTTTGTTGTTTTGATTTTTTGGTATTGTCTCTGAACCCAGGGCCTTGACATCGATCTATATCTGCAATAGTTTTTTTTTTGTTGTTGTTAGTTGGGAGGCATGATCTTGCAGAATTGCCAAGTTGCCTGGCCAGGCTGAGCTCAAATTAGCTAACTTCCTTTGGTTTTGTGTAGCTGACAAAGCTGGCCATCTTGGTCATCCAGAACCTTACTGGAGATCAGAAAGTTGCTGGTGCCTAGGGAATGGTTTTGGTGCTTGCCCCAAGATGTTTGTCTATCAGAGTCCAAGGTGACTGCAAAAGAGAATGACTCTGGAGGACCCAGAAGAAAACACAAGGCCCAGGGAAACAAAATAGAGTTAGTTAGGTCAGTGGCCTGACCATCCTTCAAAACTACTGTGTTCATAGTAATTTTTCTAATTTTATTTTTATTTGTCTACAAAGAATCAATTTTATTTTGCTATGATAGTGTCGAATTCTATGGAAAGGTCATTTAATGATTATTGTATGATATCAGCCCACTAACCCTGACATGAAGGGCCAAGCTAGTTATCTTCATTTTATAGGTGAACATATTCAAGTTAGGGTGTTGTTGAGGACTTGTCCCATATTACTCAATTAGTGATCGGAAAAATCCATAGCTCGTGCTCTTCTTTAGCTTTAGGACTCTTTAAGACAAATGACAGGCAATGTTACTTCTTCGTTAAACATCTAACAGCTAGAAATAAGTGGGAGAGGAGAAGCCGAAGCAATTTAGAAAGTGTCAGGGAACTCACTGATTAGAAAATACAGTCACACTGTTCTGATCAGCAACTCATCCCGTTTCTTTTCCACATCTCTTTGCAGAAAAATGATTCAACCATCTTCTTGTATGTGGGGAACTCTGAAGGGGGATTCGGGGATTGGCAAGTGGATATATCTATGTCCAGTTTCCTACATATTTCAAAGTATGGTCTCTTCTGAAATTCTGGAAACTTAGGGTCATAACCTCTCAGGAGGCCATAGAATCTGTCTTCAAAGTCCCTAATAGGCTTTCTCTGAAAGATCACTGATTGGTGGATTTCCTGGTAGAAGCATCTCTCACCCTGTGTGACCGTGCACTTCAACCAACAGCCTAGATACCATGAAAGCTTTGGCACTTTCAAAAAGGCTGACCCAGGGTAGAGCTCAATAGCACAAGTGCCTGCTGCCTGTTCATAAATACAAGATTCTGAGTTTAATTCCTGTACGAAACAAAAACAATAGAAAGAAAAGACCCCCTCATTCCATTTAGAGCTACCATCTTTCTCTACCCACATACATACTATATCTTTTTCCTAATTATTACTGCTGAGTATAAAAGAAGGCTGACATTTGACAACTCTCTAAGTTACTCTTCTGTCATTGCTGGGACAAATACCCGACACCCAAAATGAAAGAGAGAAAGGTCTATTTAGCTCACAGCTACAGGAGGTTTCAGTCCATATTCAGCTGGCCCAAGGCTGAGTGGAACAGGGCAGAGAGCATCCAGTTCATGGTGGCGGAACAGCAATGCAATCACAACAGAGGCAACGGACCAACCAGCGCAACAGAGTGTCTCTCTGATATTACATTCAGGCTCTCTGCCTCAGGCCACACCCATAATCCTAGCAGTACTAAGACACATAATCCCAGCAGATCATGAGTTAGTCTCAAACTCCAGAAGTCCCCACCCCATGACTGTATGAGGCTTTGGGGGGACTAGACACAAACCATAACATTTCACCCCTGGATCCCCAAAGTGTCATGCACATTCCTATGTGCAAAAGACATTTCAGTCCATCTCTAAGATTTATTGAAGTCCCAACAGTTTCAGTGTTGCTGAAAAGCCCAAGTCCCAAGTCTCCTCCAAGATCCAAGGCAACATCTTAGCTGTAAGCTCCTGTCCAAAAGAAAAGTCAAACATCTCCAACATTCAAAGGCACAAGATAAACACTGCCATTCCAAAAGTTGTAAACATCAGGGGAATACAAGGTAGTTAGGTCCTGTTTTGGAAAAGATTGGCATATCAATTTATTTTTCAGTTATATTAAATAGTGATCAAGGTTGTTTTATCCTTTTAAGTCTAATTAGATCTCAATGATTTTTTAAGTGTTTAAGAACATATTGAATTTACAGAACATTGTATTTAAGTAGAACTGGATAGTGAACTTGCTACATTTTTATACCTTCATAACATACACGAGGTGGACCATGGAACACAAAGTATTTTATCCAAGTTGTATTTTATTCAAATCATACATGCAAGAACTCATCATCTTCTGGTCTTAGAAGCACAAGCCAATAAAGGAAAACGAATCTTCCAACATCAGAGTAACAAATATAATATGTGTTAATATCTGTTTTTATTCATATTTCTAACAGCAAACATGTGGAACTTTTTTTCCACAGAAGCAGTCAGTTCTTTAAATGTCCAGAGACCAACTAAGGATCCAGTAATTCAGCTGTATTCTAACACTAGCTACAACACAATGTGAAGATTTAACTTGCATATCTGACTTCATGGTTTGCAGAGCTGAACCTCACAAGGTTTTTCCATCTCAGAGGAGAATGGATGTTCAGCTATGCCTACTTCTGACTGACTGGCTGCATACCAGGGATTCCCACGCCCTTCTCTTTGTGACTGAGAATTTGTTAGAACAACTCACAGGAAAATACAGTGAAATGGCTTACTAAACTATTAGTGCTAGTTCATTATAAAAATGTATGACACAGGAACCATTGAATGGAAGATGCATAGGACAAGGATTGAGAGAGAAAGAGAGAAGACAAGCTTTGCTGGCCTTTCCAGAGGCTCCACCCTCTCAGCACCTAGTTATTCACCAATGACGACACAATCTGAACTCTACTATTCAGGGCTTTTAGGAGGTTCTTGCACATATCCAAGATTGGCAAGTCATTGGATGTTGTGATTAACTGAATTTCCATTTCCTCTTTCTCCCTCGGAATAAAGGAACTGCTCCAGCAGTCTCACAGGATTGGTTCTTCCAGACAGCCATTCCCCAATTCTGTGCCTCTCCATTGGCTCTCACCTCATTGACCTACTCCTGGGTATGCTTGGGAAGGGTGTGTTACGAATAACAGAGTTGATCTTCTCACACTTACGGCTCAGGACATTTCAAGACATTTAGAAGCTGTGTGACAGGAACACCGGATGAGGACCAAGTGGACATTTCTCATATCACAATATCGCCATGTGCTATTTAACTGAGTAGACAAATAATTTGGAAAATGTTTCAAATGAATAGATCTTTCTTGTGAAATTTTGGAGGGCTGCTCTAATCAGGTATTTATGTTACAAGTTAAACATTTTGATACAAATGTTTTCTGATTTTGGCAATACATGAAGTGAAAAATGGCCTCAAAAAACCACAACTAAATAATTGTAATATAAGTAAAATTTAAGATACTACAAAATCCTACCAAAATTTTAGGCTCTAAAATCACTTTATAGAACAGTGATAGATAGATCTTCCAAATAACCTCAGCATCACAGGTTAGACACCTCACATATCAAACCCATATTTTATTTCCTTTTAATTCATGGCTTTGATGATAATAATAGAAAGTGCAGAGACTGTGTTTATTTGGCTATGCAATGGCAGAGTTTCATTTCCTGGTCTGTAACATTATGCTAGGATGGTGGGTTCGTGTAGCATAAGTTAGGGTGAACTAAGTTTTGCAATGGTAACCAACAATCTGCATAGCTTGGTGGATATTTTTCTCTCACACTTCCCTTGCAGGGTTATGAGAGTCCTTGTTTTTCCATTCCAGGACTCGTTTTACCAAAACAACAATTATAAAATATTGTTGTTACTATGATAAAGGGAAAGAGAGCATTGGAGGATCTTGTACTGGAAATTAAATGCTGCGTTCAAAACACAATGCACACCACCGCTGGTCATAGCTTAGGGGTCAGACTTGGGCACAGAACCCACTCAACCTAAGGTGGTCAAGAAGTTCACCACACATGACTGTTGTCGGTGGAGAGCCAGAGATATTGAGTGGACCTCACCAAGAGCTATCACGCCCGGTAAAGGCTCGATGCCCATGGAATAACCACTTAGAAGAAAATGCCAAGGATTGAAGATGATGTGAAGAAAAACAAACTTTTAGAGCCAAGAAAGAAACAGCTGACGTAAAACCGAAAGATGAGACGATGTTGGGGCATTGCGTATTCAGGAAAAGTTCTTTAATGTTGATGTATGTATCTGTGTTTCTTAGGCAGGGAAACTAAGCACTTAAAGTCAGGTGTGTGTGATTTCAGATGCTGACATTATAATATGCAAGTAATCAGAAATAAAATGATCTCATAAATATCCTTGAGTGTTGGCTAGGTGAAGTTTATGCCTGAAACATATAACATATAAACGGCTAGCCAGGTCTCCTTTTAAAAAAAAAAAAAGAAAAGTCAAATGTATATATGAAAGGTAAGAAAGAGAAAGGTCCTGGAATCAAGAAAATTTTCTGGAACCTGATGGGAGCTCTAAACACTTGTTAGGTGGCAGATGTGTGTGTGTGTGTGTGTGTGTGTGTGTGTGTGTGTGTGTTAGTGTGTTTCTTCAAGATGAATTAATTCACATGTTTGCGGATCTCACCCAGGGCAGTTCTCCCTGGTCGCATGTCGGTTTCAACTGTGTGTGTCAAGTCAAGGAATGGATAAAGGCAAAGAACATGCGAGTGAGCATGAAAGAGAAAAAAAGGCGCACATGGTACCCAGTGAAGAAAGCAGGCCTAGGATGGAGCATGTAAATGTCAAGGTTCTTTCTTTTCTTTTCCTTTGCAATTTACTAATTGCACATTTTTATGGGGTGCAGTCTGTTAATCCATGTATACAGTGTGTAATGATCCTATCAGGGAATGATCTTTCTTTGCAAATCAAAGCTTTGGGCTTTTTTTTTTTTTTTTTTTTTTTTTTTTTTTTTTTTTTTTTTTTTTTTTTTTTTTTTTTTTTTTTTTTTTGTAGTCATTTTGAAACACAGCAAAGAGAGTTTGTATCAACAGGTACGGGAAAACCAGAACTAATTTCTCCTCTCTGCGTCGCAGTGCTCCTTCTCTAGCTTCTGCCTCATTGCCAGGACAGAGGCTGTGTCTATTTGCCTCCACAATGGCAGCGTTTCTTTTCCAGTTGTTCTATTCCCTTTGTGCATCTCGTGTCTTTTTCTTTGACGTGATAGATGATTTCTAAATCTTTTTTCTCTCTCTCTGCCACTGCCTTGATTCCAGACTTAAACAGTCATTGTATAAGGTTGAAGTACACTGAGGACTTCTGGATGACATAGATATATGGATCATTTTCTAATTATCTTTGATTATTGATGCTGTTGCCTCCTGGGTTTTTGCAGGCTCTCTGTGTCACAAAGACATACGTACATTCTCTGAAGCACTCAAACGTCACTACTGATGTGGGGATTTTTCTGTGCTTCGCCTCCTTATCACTGCTATATTAATTCCGAAATACACAGATGACTGGTGAGACACAGACTCTTCGATGGCATTTAGACCTGTTACATGGTGAAGGACACTAACTGGGGTAAAAATCACCTATGGAGCTTCCATGACATTAAAACGTGGTAAATTTTGTGATTCCAATCTAAGGTATATGGTATCGAGGACATAAACAGAGCCTGGTGTGGTGAGGCACACTTGTAATCTCAGCATGGGGGAGGTTGAGGCAGGAGGATCACTGTGAGTTCAAGGTCAGGCTGAACTATGTATGGAAACTCAGGCTTCTAAAGAGGAACAGGGGAAACAAGAACACAAACAGTACTCTTTTCAGTATAATTGTACAAGAAATAGCCCCCATAGTAAGAGATGGCTGGAAATTCTATGAGATGAGTATAATTCAATGTAAAATCCAAATATCAACCTAAAGCTCCAAAGCACTAAAAGAAAAAGAAAGAAAGAAAGAAAGAAGAAAGAAAGAAAGAAAGAAAGGCTCATGAAAATCACACAAATTTAATAAACATGACTATTATAAATTAAGCATTATTTTTAATGCCATATAATTATTGTAAGTAAATACTTTATTTAGGTTCAAAATACACATTAATGGGGCCCGGCAGGATGGCTCAGTGGTCTAAAGTGCCTGCTTAGGAAAGCTTAGGTGGCTGCAGTGACCGCGGTTCGATCCCCGGCACCACATGCTGCTCCAGCCCTGCCCTCAGGACAGGCTGAGCCGGCCATAAAAATAAAGAAACAAACAAAAGTTCTGAAACAAGAAAAAAATACACATTAATGTGTAGAAACTCTGCTTCAAAGACTTAGCAAAACACATCCCATAATATTATTTAATAAAATCACTGATTTGGGGATAACACAGCTTTAAACTTTAAGCTTCACAATGGCAAGGATTTTGTCTATGTTAGTTGCCAAACAAGTTCTAAATCTAAAGGTGCGCCCATCAACAGTAATTACCTGAGAAATATTTGTTAAATTGTTTGAGAAATAGAATTAAAAGGAAAATCTTCTCCAAAACCAAAATCCTTTGCACAAGATGACAGCGAAAGAAAATAATGTAATTGAAAACATTAAGCCAAAATGCGATGCTCATTGTAGTAAATCCACTGAAAGATCCACAATGCGTAAAGACAGAAATACCTCCCTTCATAAAGCAAGTGAGAGAAACAACAACTAGGCTTGACCGACAACATCTTCTGTCATCCATAGTTCATCCTCACTTCACCTGGTAACAAGAGTGACCATCTATCTGGATTGGCTTATTGGCTTTATGGAAAAGAAAATACTGGATAGAGCATTTGACTGTAGAAGGCAAAACAAATTTCTCATATCTTTATGGCAGAGATGTTTTTGCAAACTGAAGCAAGGAGCCCACTACAGTAAGATTACTGTCCTCCAAAATCCAGGACGTACGGATAATAGCTCCTCCAATGTCCACACTCCTATGAAATAGCTTACAGGTCTTTCAGAAAGATTTTTAATCATAAAGCTAACATAGAATTCTTTAATTTCTAGTAAGTAGGTACACACACACACAAACACACACACACACACATTTCAAATAGGTGAGAACACATTTACTCATGCTGTAAAATCAATGTTCATTGAGAAAGTAGGGATGGGAAATATTTTCCTAAGCTCCTTGGGATTGGGGAGATAACTCAGTGGAATAAGCACTTCCTTGGCAAGTGCAAGGTCCTGAGTTCAATCCCTGGTACCACCATAAATAAATAAATAAATAAATAAATAAATAAAATAATAGCCAGGCGTGGTGGCTCACGCCTGTAATCCCAGCACTCGGGAGGCTGAGGCAGGAGGATTGGTGCAAGTTTGAGACCAGCCTGGGCTACAAAAGTGAGCTTAAGGCCACCCTCAATTGCATAGCAAGACCCTGTCTCAAAAAGACAAAATAATAATAATTATAATAATAACTAAGCTCCTTATTTTTATTTTGTCATTAAAAAGCTGAAAGAAAGCTTTTTTAAGCCATCAAGCTCATACTTTATCCTACAAAAAGTATATTCATTGCTGAGGTTACCAAGTTCAGTGTCTGAAGAGTTAATTAATTTGAATTTTCCTCTAAAAAGAAGACTGAGAAAAGTCCAAGTAATCTAACATCTACTTTTAGTGAATACAAATAAATATGAACTGCCTTGACATGCCATCTACAGACAGTACCTCAAATTCTGATTTTGTGGTTGGTCATTCCTGTCATGAATATCAGCCTACAGATGTGCTTGTGTGTGTGTGTGTGTGTGTGTGTGTGTGTGCATGCGCATGTGTGTGTGTAACTATGCACACATCATTATTGAAGCTTTAATGTTTTCCAGGATTTTTAAAGTAACTAAAACAGTGTTACAAAGTAAGGGATTAAATGAGCGGAGGTGTGAAGTCACCTTCATTTCATCCTCCCACCCTAGATTAATCACAGGCGCAAAAACGCTTTCTTAATTGAGCTGAAAAAGCTCTTTGATTAGAGTTATTTTAATGATGACTCCAATTTACTTTTTATGTGTAAATCAAACCACAGGGTGGTTGGAAAATATTAATTGGCAGTGAGATTAATCATTCCTTTGGGTTCAATTCTCTTGCTACTATGCTCTAACCTAAGGGAGAGTCTCTCTCTTTACTCATTACCAAGCATCCCAAGCACCATAAGAGGAACTTAGTAATGAAATGAAGATCTTGCCCTATAGTGAAGAAATTCTTTTCCTGTCGCTTAGTCTTTCTCAGACACAAAAATGGATTCGGTTGCACTGAGGTTAGTCTTCCTTAGGTCCAAATAACACATAGTTGGACATTAAAAGGGTTCCAAGAATCTCTAGACTCAAAACTCAAGAATTTTACTGACCTAGACTCATCTTCTGACCTCATTTCCAGTTTGCTCATGAGATTCTAGTTCTCCCATGGCAACAGCTATCACAGAACACCACATGTGCCAGGCACTGGGCATGACAGTCTCTTCCCATGCTTTGCCTGGTCTTCTCAGAAATCTTGCCCATGGGTTTTAACAGATGAAGAAAGTGAGGTCCAAGGGTCATGCGATTTGCCCCATGTCTCCTAGAAGGGTGGAAATTAAACCCAGAGCTGCTCAACTTCAAAGCACATGTTTGATTCAAGCATTTTTTTATGATCAGAAGAAATTCAATTTAATTAAATACCAGCTAAAGTCTATGACCTTCGGAAAACCAGAGCTTCCTTAGGAAATCTCAAATCATTAAATATTAACAACATGGAGAGAAGGATTAGCTCCATTATTGCAAAACGAAAGCTACAGATAATTAGAGATGATTAGGTGTCTGCTTTACTCTTATGATTTTCATGTGTGAATGCAGAACTTTTCTACTCTGAAAATTGTAGAGGCCAGCCACACCCTACAACCTCTTTTGGGAACACTAAGAATAAACAGTGGGAAAATTCCATTTATATGAAAAGGTATCTCTTGGGTGATAGAATCTGACTGCTTTTAAAAAGTGACAAAATCCCACTAGCCTACTCTTCTAGTCTTCTAGTAACTTAAAGGAAAATGAGAAGAGGGGTTTGCATCCTTTTCTCGTTGTAAATATTCTTGATTCAAATCACATTGAGTTCATGTTTGGCTAGATCCCCTGAAACCAAGTCTCAGACGTTACATCAGCAAATCCTCCAAGACTCCGGGGGCCAAAGCAGCAAGCCAGAGGCATCACAGCAACACCACCAGGGACTAGCATTCCTTAGCAAGACATCAGGGTAAAATATCCGTGGCCCCACAGTAGAGTCACAGGCAACAGTGCCACAGAGCAGTAGAGCTTTACACAGTGTCATGGTTTAGATCAAGAATGACTCTCACAGCTCCCATGTGCTCTGGGGGCGGGGCGGAGCTTCAGAGGGTGACTGGATCCTGGGGCAGTACTGCATAGCTGAGTGTGCTGCTTGGAGGTGAGCCCGTGTGGGAAGAAGTGGCCACTGGGAAGTGCTTGTCTCCCCTCCCGGCTCCTTTTATTGCTCTCTGCTTCCCGGCTGCTGCAAAATGAGCCATTTTCCTGTCAGACCTTTCTGCTATGTCAACCCTGCCCTGAAATCAGGGGACCATGGGCTGAAACGTGAGCCGAAAGAAACTTCTCTAACTTTAAATTGTGGGTGTCTGGCATTGAGTCTGAGTCACAAAAAAAAAAAAAAAAAAAAAAAAAAAAAAAAAAAAAAAAAAAAAAAAAAAAAAAAAAAAAAAAAAAAAAAAAAAAAAGTGACTAAGATTTTCACACAGAAATGGGACTGAAACACAGAAATAGGTATCTTTCATGTTAAATTAAGAGTTTTCTTTTGGAGTGGAAGCACTAAATCACAAGGCATAGATCTCAGGAATCAGAAAACAACAACAACAACTATTCTTTGCAGAAATATCAGTGCATGAACACAGACAAAATATTAGTAAAATAATAAAATTGGGCCGGCCAAATAGCTCAGTGGATTAAAGCACCTCCAAGGGGGTTTGATCCCTAGCCCTGAGGTGCAGGTCCTGCCTTCAGGGAAGGTTGAGCTGGCAATTGAGACTGGGCATGGTGGTGTGCACCTGTAATCCCAGCTCTTGGGAGGCTGTAAACAGGGGGATTGCCTTAAGTCTGATCTAGTAGTGAGACCCTGCACACCCTGTAGGCCCTTCCCTAATATACAAATAATAATAATAATAATAATAATAATAATAATAATAATAATTGTCTTAGTCACTTTTCACTCGTTGCTGGGACCAATACCCGACACTCAAAATGAAGGAAGGAAAGGTTTATTAGCTCACAGTTACTGGAGGTTTCAGTCCATATTCGGCTGGCCCAAGGCTGAGTGGAACAGGGCAGAGAGCATCCAGTTCATGGAGGTAGAATAGCAACAAAATGGTGGCAGAGGTAGCCAACCAAACAGGGTAGCAGAGAACAACAACTCTAGTCTGTCTCTCTGTCTCTCCTTATATTCCAATCAGGCTCTCTGCCTTAGGATATCCGTCCTAGACTACACCCATAGTGTCAGCCCTACTCAGACCAATAATCCCATCAGTATTAAAACACATAATCCCAGGGATCATGGATCAAGTCTCAAACTCTAGAAGTGCCCCCCTAACTCATGAGGCTTTGGGGGGACAACTAGACATAAAACATAACAATAATAATAATAATAATAATAATAATAATAATAATAATAAATAACAAAATAATAATAATAAATGGTGTTTCAGTAGTATGTATTCATTAGAAAATCTAGTGCCATCTTAACCAGCTATAAATAATCATCTTGAGCATTTCCAAAGAATATACTGAGACTAGTGTTTTATATCACTGATTGTCTATTTTCCCTGTAAATAAACCCTCAAGAGTTGCATCACAGTGACACCTAGATTTTAACTAGAAAACCCATGTGAGGTAAGAATAGGTCAATCCCCAAAATAGTAGAAAGGGAGAACCTACCATCAGCATTTTGATTTGCCTATTTCACTAAATAAATTTTAAAGACTTACCACTTCACTATCCTGGGTCCTGGAATCAAAGACCAAGATCCCTAGGATCTCTGAGAGGAGATGGATGGCAAAGCTTCTCAACTTCAGATCCAAGTACCCCTTCGGTTCAACTGAACTTCACAGGCAGCTATGAACCTGCTAGCTGTCTACACCAGTTGTGTGTGGATGGATTGATTTGTATACAGTTACGAAAATTGCCGAGATGAGTCATAGTTTTCACCAACTTCCAAACAGTTTACCATTCTAATAAACACAATATATATTTCAAAGACAGAATATATATAATTACTGTTTGTTAACCCAGAGAGTGAAAACAAAGGATTGGTGAAAGCACTCCATTTATTGGGCTACTGGAGATGTAAATTTAGAAGTAATATCTATTGTTCATGAATTTAATTTCTAACAATGTGGAAAAGTACACAGAATCCTTGCATCACACTAACATTGGAGGAATTCAGCATAGACATGATTTGATTTATATCTTCCTCAGTCTCTAAAAACAGCCACCTTAAGTTGGTGGCTTCGTCTCCAATCAAGCAGCAATATTTCGTCTTATCTAAGCCAATTTGCCTGCTGAGATTTTAAAGCTCTTTGCGTGACTCACACTGCATCAAATCATTGGGTTTTTCCTCGCCACTGATAATTGGTTCTTGGCACCTGAACTTAAACTATTTACAGTCTAAGTCTGTTAAAAATGACAATGTGATTTAGCTTAAGCAAACAATTGAGGTCAACAGGGGAATTTTACGTGCTCTTCATTGTACCTGTTCACGTTTAGTTTTAAAGCGTATGCAAGAATTTATGATAGAAGTGGAAACTAGAAACTGCACATTCTAAGCCAGTAATAAAGTTTATTTGACTTGCACAGAAGATAGAAAACCTAAGGTTTAGAGAGGAGTCTTCCTTCTTTGGGGAGGCTTTGTAAGGTTGTGGTGTAACTTAAGGGTGAATGTGCCCCATTTCACCCTTTAAACACTTATGGAAACAGAACTTCTTACTTAGGGGGCCCTACATTAAACAAACATCATAACACTGTAGCATATCTTAGTGATCGAAGTAGTCTAACAAGGAATACAGCAAACTCTGGGAGAATAGTTTCTTGGTGAATATTTCATGCTGCTGGAGTGCAGAAAGAGAAAGGAGGAAATTTTCAAATGAGAAGCAAAAATAATCGTAATAACTGTATTATAAATATATAGGTATAATAAATAATATTGAATATAGTATGTATACCAGGCACCTTACTAAATTAGGAGTGGATAATATGTGTGAAATATTCATGCCCCTTTCTGGCATAATGTAAATGATCAATAACCATTTTTAATAAATTACTGTTTTTATTATTAAATGAAATCTACCCAGAGCCAGCAAAATAGCTCAACAGATTAAAGTGCCTGTAAGCAGGTGCAGGAGCTGGGGGTTTGATCTCCAGACCTGCTGTGCTGGCCCAGCCCCTGGGTCACACTGAGATGGCAATTGAGATTGGGTGTGGTGGTGCACACCACTAATTCCAGCTCTTGGGAGGCTGTAAACAGGCAGATCACTACAAATCTGATCTAGTAGTGAGACTCTGAACACCCTGTAGACCCTTCCCTAAAAAAAATACATAAAAACAAGGAAGTCTACCCTGTCTTTTTTATCTTGTACGTTTTGAAATCAAAGTAATGTTTATTGAAGTTTCATATTCAAAACCGGTGAATTATTTGGAGTCATCTCTCTTCTAAAGGCAACTTTATATAAGTTTATATAATAAGCAAATGTCAACATCATAAACCGCTCATTAGTTTGAAGAGTTTAAAAGACAGAGGAGAATGCCCATACTAATTAGCTTTTGGATGAAAGTCTAAGACTGGGAGGTGAGCAATAACACGGAGTACGGAAGCCTCACAGGTCCTGGATTCACTTGCTGATGCTGCAGATGCTAGGCCTGGCTTCCAGCTGTGCAGCCCTAGGACAGAGCTACGATTGGGCTCACCAAGACAGGCAGACAGGGGCTCCCCAGACCAGGTGACCAGAGCTAAAGCAGCCTCCACCTACAGCCTCAACCCCAGAGGACTGCACATGAGACTGCATAGGGATTAAGCAAAGAATGGAGGGAAAAGAACATGATGGAAAGCTCCCGAGCAGTTGGGTGATACTAAGCCTCTTCCCTCTCACGAGCTGTACAAAACAGTAATAATAATGTCTAATGAAATTAAGAGGCAATAGCAAAGGAGTAAAATATAAGGTATAAATAAGCTGGGCTGGAGATAAAAATAATTAAAATGTTCTCATTGTCACAGAGAAAAGGCCTAGATTAATTTTAAATTTGAACAAATTCAGCAAGCATATTGTAATTTCTAGAGGGACCTTCAAATAATAAAAACAGTGCAACTTCCAGGCAAGTGAAAGTAGAAGTTGTCTGACAAAATATATTTAGTTAATCCAAAAAAGCAGTTAAAAATACTAAACAGATGGGGCCAAAAAAAAAAGACAAAATAAGCCCAAATGAATTTGTGATTAATTATATGCAAACAGAATGTTGAATTAGAAGATTATTATGGTCAGACAATATTTTAAAACAAAACATAACGTTATGAAATCTAGCAATATGTTCTCTATAAGAAATAATTCTGAAGTAGATACATTAGCAAAGATTGACTATAAAAACATAGGAAAAGATAAATGACATAAAAACTAAAAATGAATCAGAGAAGCTAAATGTAAAGTCAAACTCCTATGGATAGAGGAATTAGCTTCATCAGTGTAAAAGTGAGCACTTAACATGAAAATATAGTAACTGTGAACTTATAAGTAACAAATAACATAATCTCAAAGTATTTGAAGAAAAATTTTAACGGAGCTCAAAATAAGTACAGAAGTTGTAACCATAGGAAGAGATTGCAGGACACCTGTGCAATTATTTTATAACATAGGCAGATACTAAGAGAATGTTAAGCTATATAAAGATTTAATCAGTATTATTAACATCACAGACATTGACTTCCTGTGCTTAACGATGTTCCCACAACTCTGTCCCATTGTCCTTGTGGCATCCTGACTAGGGAACTTTTCTAACAATCAGAGGTAGATATTTTAATCTATAGTGAGGAACCGTATAGTTTGCAAATCTGAGGAGAGTGATGTGTAATGCTAAAACCATGCTTGGAATGCCTGCCAGTCTGGTCTTTTAGATGAGTGCCGCTTCTAATGCCATGTTAATTGTTGCTATACTCTCTCTCAAGTAAATGTTTGTTTAAAAAGAAAAAAACAAAAAG
>PVJA010024631.1:0-31623 GCA_004027025.1 Myocastor coypus | reverse complement strand
GTACCGGGAATCGAACCGTGGTCCCTGAAGCAGCCCAAGCTTTCCCAAGCAGGAGCTTTAGACCACTGAGCCATCCCGCCAGGCCCCTGCCACTGAACTCTTAACTCAAGTGGCTAGACAGACTAGCATATCCTTGATGGGCTAGAGGGTTGGTGTTGGGCCTAGACACTCAGGTGCCCAGGGGATGTCTCTGGGGAGCTCACCTGACAACGATGTCATAATCATCAATACGTGACCCCAGAGACTTGTTGGCAAGGACACCTCCATTGCCTACGATGATGCAGCGGCGGCAGCGGAGGCTGAGGGAGAGAGTGGGAGGCCTGTGAGGAGCCAGGGCCAGGTCTCTTACCTTCTGTCCCTTTGGTTTTGACCTCATACCTTTGGCCAGGACCGGGCTGGGGCAGAAGAAGCCAAAAGGCTCTCAGCAGCATTTCTAAGAGGAGTTCAGAATCTTACTGCAGGACCCTGGACCCTGGGGCTCTTCAATGTCCCTAAGTCCTAACATTTTCCAAGGGAAATGTGAGCACAAAAAATTTACTTATTTTTTAAAATATAGAATGCAGGCCGGGCGTGGTGGCTCACGCCTGTAATCCCAGCACTCGGGAGGCTGAGGCAGGAGGATCAGTGCGAGTTCGAGACCAGCCTGGGCTACAAAAGTGAGCTCAAGGTTAGCCTGAAATGCATAGCGAGACCCTGTCTCAAAAAGACAAAAAAAAAAAAAAAAAAAAAAAAAAAAAAAAAGAATGCAGGACCAGTGAGAAAGCTCAATGGACTAAGCACTTGCTTAGGCAAGTGCAGGGACTGGGGCTTAATCCCTGGCACCACATGCCATGCTGGCCCTGGCTCTGGAAGGCTGAGATAGCCACTGAGACCTGGTGTGGTGGCGCATGCCTATAATCTCAGCACTAAGGAGACTAAAACAGGAGGATCACTATGTATAGTAATACCCTGTACAAAATACACAAAATATGGAATGCATGTCACCCTTGTGCAGGGGCCATGTGAGCCTTCTCTGTATCGGTCCAATGTTATCCTATATACTGCCAAAGTGAACACAAACATTGCAAATTTAGAAATGAACAAGGGAGGTGAGGAGGGGACTCTTATAATGTGGCATTCAAGGATGAAGATTTCCCAAGGATTAGTGGAGTGTGGGTAGCCTTAGGGAGCACAGTAATAGGCTGAGCTTGAAAGGCTGTACTAGGTAAGTAAGAACAGGGGAAGGGACTAGAGGGCCAGGGTTAGGGCTTAGCTTATTTTCAATTTGGAAGCCTCCAGACTACCAAGGACTAGTTCTGTTTCTCTCAGCCCTGGCCCTGGAGCTTTCTAACTCCTTATCTATTGGCATCAGTACTATTCTTTTTTTTTTTTTTAAGAATTTATTTTATTTTATTTTATTTATTATTATTTTTTTCTTGTTTCAGAACCCTTGTTTGCTTATTCACTCATTTTCATGGCTGGCTCAGCCCACCCTGAGGGCAGGGCTGGCGCAGCATGTGGTGCCAGGGATTGAACCACAGTCCCTGAAGCCACCCAAGCTTTCCCAAGCAGGCACTTTAGACCGCTGAGCCATCCCGCCAGGCCCATCAGTACTATTCTGTCCCTCAACATAAAGCTTCTCGCTGCTCCCTCCATCCCCTTGCTGGGCTGATCCCAACCCTACTGCCTTTAGCTTTAACCCTCAGACCTCGGATATCTGAGGGCTGCGATGTCTTGCCAAGTGCTGCAAGTCCCCAGAGAAGCAAGGCCACTTACCTGCTTCACTCAACCCAGCATGTAGCTCAACACTTCTGTACATGCTAGCAGCCAGGGGAGGGGCTCACCTGTCCAGGGCAGGGGTCAGGCGGTACTCTTTGGTGACTGATAAGATGGCTTTGATCAGATTGTCTGTGGAAAGAGAAGGGAAGTGACTGTTACAGGGTCACTTAAATCCTCCTAAAATGTTTGTCTCTTATCCTGCTGGAAGGCACAAGTTCCTGGGGCCAGGGTAGAAGTGGGGAAATGTTCTGGATACAAGCTAAGGTCAGGCCACTGTCCTAACACTGAGCAACGTACTGTGAGCGTCACTTTCGTGAGTGATACTTCGGCAGGTCATTTCTTTTTTAAAAAAATCATTTATTTATTTATTTGGTACAGGGTCTTGCCATGTAGCTTGGACTCGTAGTGATCTTCCTGTCTCAATCTCCCAGTACTGGGATTACAGGCTTGTGCCACCATGTCCAGTTTCAGTGGCTGGCACAGCACTGGGCTGGTATGGCATGCAGTACCAGGGATCAAACTTGGATCCTTGTGCTTATCAGGCAGGTGCTTAGACTGCTGAGCTATCTCCTCAGCCTGGCAGGTGTAACTTTTTGTGTGTGTGTGTGTGTGTGTGTGTGGTCCCAGGCGTCAAACTTGGGACCTTATGCTTGCCAGGGAAACTCTTAGGCTGCTCAGTTATCTCTCTGACCCCTGGCAGGTATCATTTCAACCAGCTGCTTGTTGTTTACAGGAGATATGCCCGTGCTTCTTTTTATATTCCTTGTTATAGTTATATCCTCCTATAAAAATTAATGAAACAAATACCAGTTTTTGTCATCTTGTACTTAAATAACTGGACTGCTATGTGGTTAACTCTCTCCCTTGAGAAAGGAGATGGAGACTGGAGGCGGAGACAGGCACATCTGCTGGGAGCCAGTCCCTAACACAAGCATGCATGTCCTTCCCAGGGTGTCTTCAACTTCCTTTATTGTCCTCATCTGCTTTGCTGAGTGAGGTTCTGCAGTTGGGCCCCAGGATGTGCTTCTCTAGGTGAAAATGCAGTCACCCCCAGAAATGAGATCTCTCGTCACAGACCATAGGTGTTTTACCCTGTGCCCCAGGAAACAGACACCCAACAACCAATTGGGGCAGGGAACAGATAACAACGAAGACCATACTGGGGTAGACCACTTACCTGGTTTCTGGTACCAGTAGCTTTCTCCTTGCTTTCCATCTGGCACTGCCAATCTCTAATCCTTCCCTGTGCCAGGCTGGCCCTCCCTCTGTGCTTCCTGAGCCCTCTTCAGCTACACATCTATCTGCCAACCTGCACTCTACAGGCTGAACTCAGCAAGATCTCTGCACTCCTGGACTCCGACCACTGTCAGACCTCTCTCCCTCTGGACTTTTCTCTGGCTTTAGTCATGGTGATTGCTCTTGTTTTCAAACTGGCATAATGGCGGCATGATGGTGTAATAAGGAAGGTACTAATTGTGGAGTTAAGCCCTCGCTCTGTGGCCTCATGACTTGTTTTCTTTGAGCTTTAGTTTTCTCATCTCTTAACTCTACTCAGAGTTTTTTTTTTTTTTTTTTTTTTGTGGGACCAGGGTTCGAACTCATGACCTTGCACTTGCCCAGCAGGCACTTGTGCCTTGGAGCTATCTCCCCAGCCCCATCTACTCAGAGTTTTTAAGATTTAAGACAATGTACAGTAGCTGGGCATGGTGGTGTATGCCTATAATCCCAGCACTTATGAGGCTGAGGCAGGAGGATTGGTGTGAGTTGGAGACCAGCCTGGGCTACAAAAGTGAGCTCAAGGCCAGCCTGAACTGCATCATAGTGAGACCCTGTCTCAAAAAAAAAAAGACAATGTACATAAAGGCCTAAAGATCAGCTGGTCCCCCATAGTGGAGAGTACTTACTAATGTCAAATAAGGTTGTAGGTATGCACAACTAGAATGCCACAACTCTACTCCTAGAAAAAACTGGAAACTCACCTATTTGCTCAAAGAGACCTGTGAAAGAATGTTCACTGCAGAACTCTAACGGTGAAATGTTGGAGGTGACTCAAATATCACCAAGGGAAAACAGATCATATGTGACACACAAAACACTACACAGCCACACACATGAAATATTGTCCACTCCAAAAAGAATGTATAATTTAGAGTTAATGTACCAATAAACATAAGCAAATAAATTTGAAGAATATGTCCACAATGATACCATGTATAAAGTTTGAAATCACATAAGATCAAAACATTTTAAAGGGATGTCAATACCAAAACCAGGACAGTGGCCTCCGAGGTGAAAGAAAGGCATGGAGGGGAAGAGTTATGCAGTCGTTTCATTATAGCTCATACTTCATTTCTTAGGCTGGGTAGATGGGTATTATTCCTTATACTTCTTTGTCTGAGATTTTTCATGTATAGAAAGGTGTCTCTCTCTCTCTCTCTCTCTCTCTCTCTCTCTCTCTCTCTCTCTCTCTCTCTTTCTCTCTCTGTCTCCTCATTCATTCACAGGGCTGGGGATTGTACCCAGGGCCTCCCATAGGCTAGGCAAGTACACTATCAGAGAGCTACATCCTTGGCCCCATGTATTTTATAAAAAGAACGGCTAGAGACACTGTCAGGTCTACAGCTATGAAGCACTCCTTAGAAACATTGAGGCATCAAGGAGCTGGTAGGGAAGTAGACATTGTTCAGGAGGATATATTGAATAACAGCAAGCAGTTGGGGAGATAGCTCAGTGGTCTAAGTGCCTGCCTGGCAAGTGCAAGAACTATGATTTGATCCCCAGTACTGCACGATGTGTCAGCCGTGCATTGAGCAGGCCATTGTAACCAGTTGTGGTGCTGCACACCTATCATTCCAGTACTGGGGAGGCTGAGAAGGAGGATCACTACGAGTCTGAGCTGCATAGTGGGATCCTGTGTCCATTAAATGAATGAGTGAATGAGTGACTAAAATAAGTAAGAGCAAGCAGCAGGCACAGCCAGTCTTTCCAGAAGCTGAATGTGAACAGGGTGAGGAACAATCCTTATGGGATCATCTCTATCAGTTGCCTTCAGATATACCTTATAGTGAGCTTCAGGGAAGGAATGGTGCCCATCCCCATTTGTGCCTTTAAAGAAGCGCATACCACTACTAATTGGCCCAGGTCAATGATGTGAATGGGGTGTTTGAGGTGCGTGGAGACTCTTAGAAGCAAGGGCACACACAAGTAACCAACTACTTGTTGGCCAGTGGGTTCTTCCTGGTCTTCCTTGGCCTTTGCGGCTGCATGATCAAATTTCAACTGCATGTAGGAGAAAAGGATAGGCTGCTTGGCTCCATGCACCATGGAAAGTCTGCATGTGGCTCAATCTAACTCATAGATGTGTCCTTGGAAGCCAGGGGTCCACGCTCCAGCTCAACAGATGTGTGTGCTGGCCACAATCTTCTTCTCAGGGAGAGGTGAACTGGCGAGTGAGTTTAAGTATTCTTGAGTCTCTTGGCTAATGATATCACCTTTTTAAACCATTATTTCATTTAATTCTAACCACAATCTTATACAACAGTACTATTTTCTCCCTTTAGGTGATAAAGAAACCAAAATAGACAGATTAAGTAGTATTCATGAGCCAATACTAGAAAGAGACAGTATACAGGTCTGATCTCCTGTATCTCACCTCAAGCCATGAAACAGCATGGACCTTGACAAAGAAGCAGAAATGTTACACTGTTAGGGATGAAAAAGTCTTAAATTAGGAAGGGAACCATGTGGGAGAAATCCTTAAGATGACGAGGAGAATAGTTTCTGAGAATACAGGGGAAAGGCTAACCTTGGAGAGTGCGAAAGAACCAATGGACGAGAGTCTTGGTTAGAATAAAAGGTGGGGATAAGTGGAGGGGCTTGGAGGCATTTCTGGGGGCTGGCCTTGTGTTCCTCATCATCCGTAGTGCCCTATGATGGTATCTGTTCTGTGGCCTTACAGCTCCTTGCACCACCTTCTGTCCTGTACTCTGAGTACCTGCACCTCAACTCGATCAGAGCTATTTGAGGAGAGAGATCATGGCTGTCTATGCCACTGGTGTGTACCCACCCCTGACAAAGTGCTGTGCCATTAAAGACATAGGAGGAAAGGAGGAAAGGAGAGAAGGCATGTTGAGAGGACAGTGTAGGTGAATTCTCAGTGTAGGGATTTTAAGGATGTAAATCTGTTCTGAAATACAAGCAGATAGCCTGGGGAATGGAAGTTTAGACAGTTCAGGTTTCTCAACATACCTTGACCTTTGATCCCAAAAGGTGGCACAAACTCCCGGATCCTGGCCCACTTGCGAAAGGAGTTGTCCAGAAACATGGGCGCTGGCTTGGAGAACCTGAAATGCAACAGGACTTTTGAGGATCACAAAAATGCCAGGCTGGAGTAGGCTCTTCTGCCCAGTGTCTCAGCAAGGAGTCTGCAGGAAACTATCTCCACATTCCAATACACCCTCCCAGCCCAGCCTGTTCACAGGGGAGCTACTGGTCTTGCAGAGGGGAGTCTGAGTGGGAGGGAGCAGTCAGCTCAGCCTTTATCTGGCCAGCTGTACAAGTGGAGGGTCAAGATCTACTCGGCAAGGCTTAGCGGCTCAGAGCCTGAGGTTATCTCGCATCCATATGTAGTCAGTGCTCACTACTTTGTTCCTGCAATCTAGAAACACAGGATGAAATATGGTCCAATGAGAAAAAAAAAAAAAAAAATCCAGAAATACAGCCAGTGCAGAGAGACATAATTTTGGAGATTGTTAGACCACCCAGGGTGAGGAGGGGGGGGGAGAAACAGACCAAAAACTCATGGTGAGAGGGCAGAGCAAGGCAAAAGTTACAGGAAACAGATGTTTGGTAGTGAAGAGAAAGAAAAGCCAGTCATGTGAATAGGAGGCAGAGCTGAGAGGTTTTCAAGCCAGCAGGAACTGGGGTGCATTTGGTGGTGAAGAGAAGGGAAGAGGGAGCATAAGTTCCTGGTGAGATAGTGAAAGGGCCTGGAGTTTTAAGGAAGGGGTTCATTTTTCGACCCAGAGGAGAGATGGGAGTTAAAAGGGGTGTGAGGAAGGTGAAAGTGAAGTGATATGGTGCTGAGGAGGTGGGAAAGGCAAGTTTCACTCTTGGTGGGCAGTGGGGCTTTGAAGTGAGGCGCAAAGGTACAGAAGCAGGCTCCCTGCAGATGCTTGGAGAACACCATTCCTTGGAGCTCAGTACCTGGGCTGAGGCCCTTCCTGGGCACTGGTGGCCCACAAGTGCTGAATCCTGCTGTGGGCTGGCTCCTGGCCAAGGACTGCAGATTCGACCTTGGGGCCTGTCTCTTATATTTCTAACACCCCAGTGAGCCCAGTGAGTAACATGAGGCTACACAAAGGTCTTCCAGGCCTGGGAGCTAGAAATGCCCACTACTATGCCATATGCAAAACATCTGTTTCTCTTCCCCACCATCACCAACACTGTGTTATCACCACGTCAGCAGGAACGAGGTCAGTAATTACTCAGAGTCTAATATTCTTTGACTTTGACATGATTTTCTTCTTGGTATTAGAAACTGATTTGACATGATCTTGAAAGAAATAGAAAATGTTTGACTCTGCTGCCACCCCCATGACTTGCTGCTAAAGGAGATGTGAATAGTCAGCAGTTGGGCTGCTGCCAGGCTGTGCTGTGCGAGGGCTTTCCTGGGTTTCTGGGCACCGACAACCACTGCCCTTCTCCCGAGTGTGAGGCTGTCTGTCTTTTGTGCGTAATAAAAAAAAATCCAAGTAAATTAATATACATAAGGTTTATTAACCAGAGGCACTGATGATCCTGGCCAGGGTCTATGATAAGACCCTATGTATCAAAGGAAATACCCTGGATATGCCTGCCCCAAGGCCTACTCCTGCATCAGAATTTGGCTTATAATCTTTGTAAAATTTCTGAGTCAAGCTTGACAGGATTTTATCTGCTTCCCAATGTGTGTTGGATAGCATAAGCTAATAAAATCCTCTATTGTCTAACCAAATGATCTCAGTCTATTTATCTTTTTCCTCTTTCCATATGCCTTCTCTTTTACATTATTTGAAAGTGAATTTTTACTTTTGAAAGTACTTTTTTTAAAGGGAAGGGAAGAAAAGAAGGAAAGAAAGAAAGAAAGAAAGAAAGAAGGAAGGAAGGAAGGAAGGAAGGAAGGAATATGTCCTGTGAGTTCAGTGTCCAGGAAGGAACAATATGCACTTATTTTTCTGTAATCTATAATGTATTTTAACTTTGGGAAAAATACAGATAAGCAGACATATACACACATTTATAACCCTACAACACAGACAATTTGCTGTTAGAGACACTGAGCTCCATCTCCTGTAGAGTTCCCCACATTCCACATTGTGATAGCTGTAGTCAAGCAGGTTTTTTTTAGCATGCTCCTCTGCCCCCTGTGCCCTGTAAACTGGTGGTTAGTGCATGAGGCTTCATCTGATTGAGGTGGAGTCTTCCAGCAAGAGGACTTTATAGTGGTCTTCTGTAGGACATAGTTTCCTCCCTGTGGTGTTCAAGCATTCTAGGTTGGACCTTAAGAAGTTCTGCACATCATCCGTTTTGTGCACAACACGTTTGGGAACCCCTGAGGACTCTCCATACCTCCCTTCCCTCCCTTCCCAAAGCCCCTGGGAATTGGACATTGGGCCTTTGCATTGAGCTACATCCTTAACCTCCCTCTCCATTTTTTTTTTTTTTTTTTGGTGGGACCAGGGATTGAACAGGCCCTTGCCCTTGCCAGGCAAACGCTTATTCTACTGAGCTATCTCCCCAGACCCTCTCCATGTTTTAAAAACATTTTGAGACAGGGTCTTACTAAGTCACTGTGTTGTCTAGACCAGGCTTGTGCTTACATGGCCTCATCTTCCCTGAGTACTGGGATTACAAGCATGTTCCACCACTTCCATTTCTTTAGAAATGCTTGTATAAGCCGGGCGTGGTGGCTCACGCCTGTAATCCTAGCACTCGGGAGGCTGAGGCAGGAGGATTGGTGCAAGTTCGAGACCAGCCTGGGCTACAAAGTGAGCTCAGGACCAGCCTCAACTGCATAGTGAGACCCTGTCTCAAAAAGACAAAAAAAAAGAAATGCTTGTATAAACTTTCTTTCTTGGGCCCAGCGGGATGGCTCAGTGGTCTAAAGCGCCTGCTTGGGAAAGCTTGGGCGGCTTCAGGGACTGCGGTTTGATCCCTGGCACCACATGCTGCACCAGCCCTGCCCTCGGGGTGGGCTGAGCCAGCCATAAAAATGAGTGAATAAGCAAAAAAAGGTTCTGAAACAAGAAAATAAATAAATATTAAAAAAACAAAACAAAACAAAACAAAAAAACCCCACAACTTTCTTCTTCTTCTTCTTTTTTTTTTAAATTTTATTTATTTATTTTTTTCTTGTTTCAGAACCTTTATTTATTCACTCATTTTTATGGCTGGCTCAGCGCCCCCCACCCCAGGGCAGGGCTGGCGCAGCATGTGGTGCCGGGGGTTGAACCGCGGTCCCTGAAGCCACCTAAGCTTTCCCAAGCAGGCGCTTTAGACCACTGAGCCATCCCGCCAGGCCCTGTATAAACTTTCTTAATCTTTCAATTCTTGGTTTTCTTAAGGAGTTCGGTTATATGAGGAAAGATGAGATAAATACTTGATTTTCCCCCCCATTATTTGACAATTTTCAAAATGATGGGGTGATTCCTTAGAACAAAGATACTATGAGTTTCCCATATATACCTCCCCTCCAACCTGGAACCAGGAACTGAATTGAATTCAGGATCTTGCACTTGCCAGGCAGGCACTTGTGCCCCTGAGCTATCTCCCTGAGATAGGGTTTTACTATACGGTACAGGCTGGCGTTGAACTTACTATGTACCCTAGCATGTTCTCAAACTCATGGCAGTTCTCCTGTCTCAGCCTCCCACGAGCTGGGATTACAGGTGCGTGCCACCACGTCCAGTCTCAATTGTTGTCTCAGCAAATCCTGGGGATAGTCCTGCACAGCATCCTAGGGATCAAACCCCCAACCCCTGTGCCTGCTTGTAGGCGCTTTACTCTTTTTTTTTTTGTCTGTTTGAGATAGGGTCTTGCTGTGCAGTTGAGGCTGGCCTTGAGCTCACTTCTGTAGTCCAGGATGGTCTCGAACTTGCACCAATCCACCTGCCTCAGCCTCCCGAGTGCTGGGATTACAGGTGTGCGCCACCACACCCGGCTTTGCAGGTGCTTTAATATACTGAGCTATTTGACCAGCCTCTTGTTTTTTCTTCAAAATAAAAATAAATAAATTCTGTTCTAAAAAAATTTAAAGGTTTCTCTGTAGTTCTTTTTGCCTTAGGTCCTTTACACCTCATCAGAAGTGTAAATAATCTTCCTTTGGCACTCAAAGTAATTTTGCTGAGTTTAATTCATCAATAACACATAGTTAGGTTCATTTGTTCCATTTTATTTATTTATTTTTTGAGACAGGCTCTCATAGGTCAGGCTGGTCTTGAACTCTCAATGTAGCCCAGGCTAGCTCTGAAATTATGACAATCCTTCTGCCTCTGCCTCTTGTTTGCAGAGATTACAAGTGTGTGACATCACACCTGGCTAATTCTTTCTGTTTAGTGTTTTCCTTCATTTTAGTGTAATTTTGTTTTATATTATAAAGGTTTACACAGCTCCAAAGTTAAATCCAAAAATACTATATTCAGATAAATCTTGTTTCCATCTCTGTATCTATCCACTGCTACTTTTATTATTATAAAGTATTCATTTTATTAGTATTTTATACTTTTCTGATATAGGCTAATAATGCATATATATGTGCATATATATATATTTATTTGTTTATTGCTTTATTCATTGAAAGGTAACATACTGTACATATTGGTTGTGTCTTAGTTACTCTTCTCTTGTTGCTAGGACAAATACCCGACACCCAAAATGAAGGAAGGAAAGGTTCATTTAGCTCACAGTTACTGGAGGTTTCAGTCCATATTTGGCTGGCTCCAAGGCTGAGTGGAACAGGGCAGAGAGCATCCAGTTCATGGTGGTGGAACAGCAACAATGGCAACAGAGGCAACCGATGAACCAGGACAACGAAGAGCAACAGAAAGGGAATCTGTTTCTCTGTCTCTCTTATATTACATTCAGGCTCTCTACCTCAGGATATCTGCCTCGGACCACACCTATAATTGCAGCAGTATGCAGATCCATAATCCCAGCAGTACTAAAACACCTAATCCCAGTGGATCATGAGTTAGTCTCAAATACTGAATACTCTATGATGGTTATACACCGTGCTATACTGAATCAGTCCCTGGGTTGTTTCCAGTGTTTTGTAAAATAGGTACCATCAGTAGTAGTACTATAAATAATTTCACACATATGTCCTTCTTATTTGCCAATATATCTTTGGAAGAGAGTCCTACAAGTGAGTTTGTTAGATCAACAGGAGAAAATATATATGACATTTTGTTTCAATTGCCAAATTTTCTGGCACAGGGACTGCAGCATTCTGTAATATCACCAGAAATGTGTAAAAATGTTATTCTCCAAATAGCCTCACCAGCCTTCCCAAGCACTTCAAGTTTGCCAGTTTTTTTTTTTTTTTTTTTTTTGAGACATGGTCTCACTGTGCAGTTCAGGCTGGCTTTGAGCTCACTTTTGTAGCCCAGGCTGGTCTCGAACTCACAACGATCCTCCTGCCTCAGCCTCCCAAGTGCTGGGATTAGAGGCGTGAGCCACCACGCCCGGCTTGCCAGTTTTTTTTTTTTTTTTTTTTTTTTTTTTGATAGAAACAGAATAGCATCTCATTGTCATTTTACTTTGCACTTCCTTTTGTTGTTTAGAGATAATGTATTGCTATTTTGTTCAAGGTGGTCATGAACTCATGAGTTCAAGTGATTCTCATGCCTTGGCCTCCTGAGTAGCTCTGAACTATATGTACAAGTTAATGTGCCTGGCTTGCATTTTAAAAATTACAGGTGAAAGGGGCTGGGGAGACAGCTCCATGGCACAAGTGCCTGCCTGACAAGTGCAAGGTCATGAGTCTGAACTCTGGTCTGGAAAAAACAAAACAAAACAAACAAACAAACAAAACCAGAAACAGGCGAAATGGATAAATATTTCACATATGGAAGGATTTTGTGAACTTTGTTTGAATCTGTTGCTTGTTTTTGTTTTTAATTTTTCTAGGGGGCATTAGTCTTTCATTTTTATTTATTTTTGGAGAGGGGGTCTTTCTATGTAGTTCAGGCTGGTCTCAAATTCAGAGCAGTCCTCCTGCCTCAGCCTTTAGAGTGCTGGGCTTATAGGTGTGTGCCATGGCACCTAGCTAGTCCTTTTTGGAGCTTTTTTTTTTTTGTATTTTAGGGAAAGGGCTACAGGGTATTCAGGGTCTGACTACTAGATTGGGCTTATAGTGATCCACCTGTTTACAGTTTTCCAGTAGCTGGGATTATAAGTGTGCGCCACCATGCCCAGTCTCAATTGCCATCTCAGTGCACCCCTGGGGTGGGGCCAGCATAGCAGGCCTGGGGATCGAATCTCTGCCCCTGTGCCTGCTTGCAGGAGCTTTTATCTGCTGAGCTATCTGGCTTCCCTTTTTGAAGCTTTTTATGTTACTATAAATATATAAGCCTTCTGAGATACAATTAAAAATATTTCATCTAGCTTGTTTGTTTATATACTTGACTTGTAGTATCTCTTGCTTTATTTCTTTGCAATAGATATTTATTTATTTATTTATTTATTTATTTATTTATTTATTTATTTTTGTGGGACCAGGGTTCAAACTCACGACCTTGCACTTGCCCAGCAGGCACTTGTGCCTCGGAGCTATCTCCCCAGCTCCCTATTTTTTTATTTTTATTTATTTTTTAAAATTAATTTTAATAAGAAATAACATGATAGTTTGACAACACATTAGTAGTACATTCGCAACAACTGACAAACTGCATATTGTCCTCACAATAGTAACACAGAGCACAGGGTGTGGACATGACACACCTTCCAACTGATATTGGTAAGGAAAGAAAACAAAAGAAAAAAAAATTATTCTCTCTGAACTAAGAAGAAGCAGATGCATACACAGTCCAATGTTCCACAATTGTCCTGAGTCCCTACTGACCTTGAAGGGCTAGGGCCAAAATACTGGCTATCCTCATAGCCTTTCTTTTTCTTCAATTTTTGGTCCATTAACTTACATTCTCAATCCTCCAGCAGAGAGGCTTCGTGATGCAACAGATTTTTTAAAAAATGTAGTCAAGATTTTTCTGTAGCCATGCTGCTGCTCCACTACAGGAAGACGGTGATCCTTGGGTACTGCTCTGTCCTCAGTGCTGCTGAATTGGGGTGCGCTTTAGTCCTGGGCCAAAAGGCCAAATGATATGAGTGGGTGAGTAGAATGCAGCTGCAAACCACCTCCACTCACAGGGAAGACATCTTTGGCATGTCTTCTTTCACATTTGTGGAAGGCAAGTTCTTGGAAAGCTACAATCACACAGTGCAGAACACTTACAACAAAGATGAGTTTCACCTATATCGCGGGGACACAGCAGGGCAGGATGAGTACAACATTGTGCACTATGCATTCATCACTGGGGTCCATGGATATGTGCTTGCATATTCTGTCACCTCTCTGCATAGCTTCTATGTCCCTGAGAGTCTATACTAGAAGCTACACCAAGACCATGGAAAGACCTGATTGCTGGTGGTGCTAGTGGGAAACAAGGCAGATCTTTGTTCAGATGGAGAGGTGCAGGCAATCCAAGGGAAAACAGTGGCAGAGTTCTAGGGTGCTACATTCCTGGAGTCCTCTGCTCGAGAGAATCAGCTGACTCAGAGCACCTTCATCAGAGCTATCTAGGAAGTTGCTGTGCGGAGAACTCCTGTGGGCAGGAGCTCCAATGCTGTCTCATGTGAGTCCTGGGCATAGGGTGACTGCCTCAGTTCTGCTCTTGGTACCTGTTAGGCTGGGGGGGCAGACACTCAGGACTTCATGGGTATGGATGCCAGTGTGTGTGGCCTTAATGGACACACAGTGTTGTACCCTCCTATTTGCACACTTTCTCAGGCTACAGGGGCCTGGGTGTCAATGTTTACAGAAGGGCAGGGGTATCTCGTGGGCACTGGTCCATTTCTGGCCCCCAGTCCCATTTCTGGTAAATAGAGAGCAAGGCGTGTTGGCACACGCCTGTAATCCCAGCACTTGGGAGGCTGAGGCAGGAGGATCCGTGTGAGTTCAAGACCAGCCTGGGCTACAAAAGTGAGCTCAAGGTCAGCCTGAACTGCACAGTAAGACTCTTTCTCAAAAGGGGGAAAAAAAAAAAACAAAAAACCAGAAAGTGTTAAAGTCCTGCACAAAAGTCCCTTGCTCATCTAGGGCTCATTCTCCTGTGTGGGTTTCAGGTGCTGGGTGGGTAAGGAGAGCTGGGGACTCCTGAAATGGAGCTGGCTCCTTAGGTTGACAACGTATATATGCACATAAAATGAGGAATCTTTTTTAAAAAACAAAAATATGGCAAAATTTATCCCCCCCCCCCCCGCTCCTTATTGCTTCTAGATTTCAAGTCCTATTTAAGAAAATTTTCCTCAGTCTCAGGTTGCAGAGAATTTAACCACACCTATTTTGTATGTTTTTCTTTGTACACTCAAATCTGGTCAGTATAAAGATTAGGTCTAATTTCATCTATTCCCATGTAACTACTAAATAGGTCAGCTTTTGGATTATTCTGTGGCCTTTTACCTGTAGGTGGTTTCCTGTTTGTATTTTTTTTCCTCACCTAGTTTTTTCCCCACTTGTGCCACTGATTACAGGTACAGGGATTTAAGAATGTTTCCTACTGTTTGCTCAGTTGAGTTTGCTGAGCACTATATCCTTTTCTCCTTCCCCTCCAAGCACTCCTGCAAGGTGAGAGAAAGGGGCCTGCATATTCAACTCTTTTTGTTATACTAGGACTCCCGTGGATAGCTAGGACAGCGCAGGCAGGAGGGGCTGCAGTGATCCCAGCTGGTATATAAACCAACATTGCTGTCCCCTCAACCACTCCACACCAGCATCTAGCATGGCCTTGTCAACTACCTTCACCAGGCTTTCAATAAATCATCTACTAACTCTGCAAAGCTCACTAAAGATTTCAGCATCTGTCTTATCTTCCAGGCAAACCCAACTTTTGCTCATTATTTTTCAGAAATTTCAGCATCTTAAAACTGGCCTCACATAATTTGACTTCAGCCACTCTCTTCTTCATTCCACATCAGATACCCACTTTACTGCCACATTTGGAGCTTTTCTTTTCTTTATTTTTAAAAAAATTTATTACTTTTAATAAGATATAATATAGAGACAGTTTCAAAATGGGTTAGTAGGACAGCCATAATAATTGATACAATGCATATTATCTTCATAATAGTTGTTCAGGGTACAAGATGCAGACATGATAATTTTTCTAAATGCTATTGGTATAAATATTTCTTCTCATTGAACTAAGAGAAAGCAGCTATACAGATAGAGCAATATTCCATAATAGTAGTGGCTTATCGGCAGAAGCTGTTGACTTGAGCCTTTTACAGCTCAGCATCTGGAGCTTTTCCATCACCTTAAAAACAGCAATCTCCAATTGTTTTTTTGTGGGACTGGGGTTCAAATTCATGACCTTGCACTTGCCAGGCAGGCATTTGTGCCATGGAGCTATCTCTCCAGCCCCTAGCAGCCACTCTTGATGGCTGTCCCATGCAGCATCAGACACTCGAGATGCTCACCCCTTAAGCTCCCACAGGAGCTGAGTCACAACAGCTGAACCACGCAGAGCAAGGGTCAGGAGAAAACCTCAGGTTGACAACACATCATCACTGTTTATATACTGTTTATAACTTCCTGAACATGTTGGTCTTCATACATTTATCATGCAACTTCTCTGCCTGGGACTATGCCTCTGCTTTCTTCTCTAGTCCTCTTTCCTCTCTAGTTACCTGGGAAGCTTCACTCTGTTATGTTTAAATGTTACTTCTACTGGAAAGCCTTCAATGGCTCTTCCACGAGGACTTGTCCTACTCTAGCCTTCTCCCTATATTTTGTTCATTCCCTGAGTGCCTGCAAAGATGCTTTAGCTGAACCAGGGCCATAAACAATGGGAAATATGGGGGTGGGTGGTAGTAAAGGTGGTGTGTATTCCTGTGTGTGTGTGTGTGTGTGATTCTGCAGGTGGCCTGGGCTGAGCCTGACACTACACCTGGCACAGAGGCTAGGGCCTTCTGACAAATGTGTCAGCTTCCTCTCATCTGACCAATGTGGTGGCCCTTAAGGTATGGAATGACTGGTCAGACTAGCAGACTAGTGAGGTGTGTGCCGCCTGACCTTCCTGCCCTGACTAGAGGGTAGCAGGGCAGGGTGAGGCAGGCTCTGGCAGTCAGGCCTCAGCCTGCCAGAGCTCTACAATGAGGCATCCAGAGGATCAGGTTTCAGCAGGGTGTGCGAGAGTGCGTGAGAAGGTCCAGGGGAGGAGAAGGAGGAAGTTGCACTGGGAAATGCCAGTCTTTCCCCTTAGATTCTACAGACTTGTAGTTTGGGGACTTAGGGCCTTAGGAAAGCCCAGGCTGAGGGTGGCCTGGGCCTGTCGCTGTTCTGGAATAGCCATGGTTGTCCTATGCTCAGAACTGTAAACTAAGACTGGACCATGACTAGGCACAGGGGCTTGGCCTGACCTGGCAGCAAGGGCAACCTGGTACTCTCCTAGGGGATCCTCTAGCTCATGTAATACTCAATAGTATGGCTGAGGTGCAGTGAAGATGGTGAATGGCCCTAACACTAGCTCATTAATCTAAACCATCTTCTCATTCCAGAATATCAAGCTTAAACCAAGAGACTAGCAGGAAAGCTGACTGGGTCTTATTCAGAGTGAGGGCTGGTTGTATGTGGGCATCAATAGACCTGAAACAGGGCTTCTTCCTAGTTCCCATACTCCCAGTTGAGAAAGGTGCCTCTGGGTGTGGAGCTGGGATCTGATGGATTAGGCCAACAGACAACTCCAGCTCAATATAGGAATGTTCAGATGGATAACCAGTCCTCTGGCTATTTCTCCCAGAAAATGCAAGGAGTGCAACCTGCCCAAGAGGCAAAGGAGGCAGAGCTCAGCAGGGGAAACTTAGACCAGAGATCGCACAGCACATCAGCTTGTTAGATTTAGCCATGCCCTTGGCTCTCCAAAATGAGTCTCATCCAGTGGAGTGAAAGCAGAACCCTACAGATTCACCTTCCCAGGATCTGCTCTGTGAAGTGACAAGGCGGACAAGGTAGAGGGACACACGTTTTCTAGAATTCTATTTGGCTTAGGATCTGGAAGCGATGGGCACCACTTTGACCACTTCTTGTAACTGCAGAGGCTAAAGCTAACTTGTACTAATCTCGGGATACCTCAGTCAATTTAGTATTACATATTTGTACAAGTTTTCCTTTTCTGGAAATGTGCATACATTTTGAGGCAGACTGTATTTTCGAGTAGCAAAAGGTATAAAGATCACAGACCAACTTAGGCATCCAGGAAAGATTTCTTGAAGGAGCTGATGATTAAGGTAAGCCAGGCCTTGAAAGACAAAGTAGAGACAAAGCAAGCCTGGTGGGAATCCTGGGGAGGATATTCATGCAACAGGGCCAAGAGCAAGGAGAACTATAGCAACCAACCCACAAAGGGGAGGAAAGACTGCTGAGGCTGGGCAGAGTACAGCAGTGACTACCAAGGACAGAGCAGCTCCCACTGCACCCTGTCTCCAGGGATTCTGCCCTCCAGCTCCACCCATGCAGGTGGGGCAGTGCGCCAGGGAGGAATGAGTGGGCAGTGAATTCTGGTAGATGTGATAAAGCAGCAGAGGTGCAGATGTTGTGCGTGTCGGTGCTGTAGGGCCAGCCTGGTACCCTGAGGCTGTGTCAGGACCAATTTCAAGCTGTGTCATCATGTGTAATTTCAGACACTCTGCTCACGCTCTTTCCTGTTGGTACCTTGCAGTGAACATCTGCATTTCTCCTCCTTTCAGTTGTAAAGGCATCCTATTCAATCCCAGGGTCTCAGCTGAGCCAACCACCCTGCCCCTCACTATTAGGAGGGGGTACCAGGCTGACCAACCAATCAGCAGGCTCTGCTCCTCAGTAACTGGTGCAAGACCTAAGTGGGACATATCAAGGTCCTCCCTGAGAGTCCAAGTTTACCCATGGAGGCGGGGGATGTAAGACTCTCTCTTTTTCTCTAATAAAGCAGGCTATAAAGAAAAAATATGGGGGCCTGGCGGGATGGCTCAGTGGTCTAAAGCGCCTGCTGGGGGAAGCTTGGGCGGCTTCAGGGACCGCGGTTCAATCCCTGGCACCACATGCTGCGCCAGCCCTGCCCTTGGGGCAGGCTGAGCCGGCCATAAAAATGAATGAATAAACAAACAAAGGTTCTGAAACAAGAATTAAAAAAAAAAAAAAAAAAGAACAAATATGCCTAGAACAGGGGGTGGGCAAACTATAGCCTTTAAGCTAGCTGCTTCTTCCTATCAATAAAGTTTTATTGGCACACCCATTCATTTCACATTGCATATGGATGCTTTTGTGCTAGAACAATAGTTGACAGAGACTATGGCCCATGAAACTGAAAATATCTCAGTGTCTGGCCTTTCAGGAAAAAAAGCTTCCTAACTCTAAGCTCAGAGCAGCAGAGCCATCTCCTGTGGCTACAGGGTCAAAGACACCTGCAAGACAGTCTGACCCCAAGGAAAAGAGGGCTATGTTACAGCCAGGAAAACATCAGCAGAGGAGTACATTTGGGGGTCTGAGAGGCCACCTCTTGAGCTTAGTTACATAAACACATACGCTCCTTTTTTATTTTTGGTGTTATTATGGGTTGAACCCAGAGAGTACTAAGCTACACGGTCTTATCTCCAGCCTTTTTGATTTTCATTTTGAGACAGAATCCAGGCTGGTCTTGAACTTGAAAGCCTCTATCTCAGTCTCCCAAGAAGCTGAGATGAAAGGTGTGCACCATGGGCCCAGGTAATACATTTCCTCTTCCCTCGAGTTAGGTTGTTATAGTTTTCCCAGCTGCCAACTGCTCCTTAGAAGGCAAGTTGAAACTCTGTCGTAGAGTTTATGCTGCTGTCACCAGGCTCCTATCTACCTCTACATCTAGATACTTCTGTTCCCTCCTCCCCCATGCTCTGGGTTATCCTGCTACTAGCACTTTCCTGAATCTGCTGGACTCCTAACACCACTGTCTTTTCACCACTGCTGCCACAGCCTGCAGTTCCCTTCTCTGCTCTCAGTTGGATGCCAGACTTCTGCATACTTCACAAGACCTGAATCCAGCAACCCCATACTTCTTGCCCTAAGCCAAACAGACCAAGCCCTCCTGGGGGACCACAGCTCGTAGCACTTACCACATATTAGTGCTGCTGCCTGGTTCCCTGCCAGACTGAGTGCCCTCACATATGCTAGGTCCTAGCACATGCCTGAGGCCTGCAAAACAGCGTGGGATAAGGACCTCCAAATGTGGATCCTGCAGGGCCAGTGTGGGCCAAATTACTACTTACCTGTGGTGGTCTGGGGGTTGCCTTTCTGTGGCTTCTCACAGACACCTCATCTCCCTGCTCCAAAGGGTCAGGCTTCCAGCAGTGTCTCCACTGTTCACAGCCACCCCTCCCCCACCCATTTAGGTCTGCAATGTGGCTGGCTACTGCCCCTCTGTCTGCTCAGGGACTATGACCACAGCTGTGTCCAGACAGGCTGGAGCCACGTGCATGACAGGCAGAGAGGTCTGTGCTAAAGGAGGAGAGGACAGGCTGAGCCAGAAGCCCTCAAGGGGGTAGTACTAGGGCCTCTGTTGACAAATTCCCACTGACTGCTGACAGCAAGTGCCAGCAAGCGGTACCCAGTGTGGTGGAGGGCAGGAGGTAGGCAGGGCTGGGAGGTGCAGGAGAGAAGGGTGAGCTGAGAAACTGCTGTGTGAAGTAGGCATGAAAGCCTGGATGATGACCACACTGTGTACAGAGGCCCACACAGCCCAGAGCCAAGGGCCTTGCTCCAGCGGTCCCCAGAGTCTACTGCTCATCTCTAATATGTGCCAAGCACCAGCTTATTCGAGGTATTAAACTGGTCATTAGGAACATGATGGTAAAGAACTGAGTGTCTGCCTTTGTCGGCCATCTGTGAGGCAGCCTAGTAGAAAGGCAGTTATGAAGTATATGAGAAACACACAGCACCAGTGATAACAGTAATTTCAGCTCCTGAGCTCTGCCTGTGTTCCAGGCAGCAGGCTAAGTGCTCCTTGTGCATTAACTTATTTATTCCTTGCAATGACTTCATGCACCAGCACTATTTATATCCACTTCTTATTTATCACATTGCTTTTGGGAATACACGAAAGTAGTTGGCCCCTTAGGGAAACACACAATAAGAGACTAGAAAGAGGCTAGAACCCGGCTGCAGGGGTTGAGGCGGGGAGGAGTAAGAAAATGTTCAGGAGAAACATGTTACAATTTTCTGAAGAGAGCTGGTAGTGACAGAAAGGACAGGAATGGAATGGAATGGAAACTGGAATGTGAGGTGGGATGGGAAAGAACTCAGTATGTCTGCATTTGGGGATAGGACGGAGACAAGTGGAGAAGAGGGAGGGATGTAGGAGAGTTGTGACAGAGGAACAAAGCTCCAGGGAAGGGAGGAGACAGATGCAGAGGATGAGGGAGTAGCACATAGGCAGAGGATGCCTTTTATCCAGGGAAAGTGTGGAGGAAGTGAAGACAGCTACCGTGACAGGTGAGCTCAGCAGGCGGGAGACCTGAGGAGAGGCAGGGAGAGACAGGCTCAGGGTTGAGGGATGTGGGTGTGTGAATGGTGAAGGCCACAACAACTCCATGACAAGCCAACCAGGGGCCCAGGGATATAGCTCAGTGATGCAGGGCCTGCTGGCAGTGTTAGATCATAAGTTTGATTTCCAGTACAAAAAAAAAAAAAGGAAAAGGGATAAGAATAACAGATTAAAAAACAAAAAATAAAACAAAACAACAAAAAAGGGGGTGGTCAGGGAGTTAGCTTTGTGGCACAAGTGCCTGCCTGGAAAGTGCAAGGTCATGAGTTCGAACCCCAGTCCTACAAAAATAAATACATACATACATACATACATACATACGTACATACATACATACATAAATAACAGATTTCTGCAGAGTCCACAGAGGCTGGGGACCATGAGGCCACAGTGGTGTCAAGGCATGTCTTTGTGTGTCACCAAGGCAGTCATACTAAGCCCAGAACATAAGCAGGGAAAGTGACTGGGAAGCTTCAGCCCAAGTGTGGGTATACTGAGGCAGGCATGCTCTCACTCAGGAGAATGACAAACCCAAGGGGTGGGAGCACTAGAAGCACATTGGCTTGTGGGACTAGTGCGGGGCTCTGGCTGTAAGCATAGGGAAGACAAGGCCAGGCTAGTGCAGTTGATCAGGCCTAAGCCTAGGAGTCAATCTTTGTTTTTCTTTTTGGTCCCATTTACCCAGTTACTAGTATTTTACATAGAGAGATACCTACAAACAAATCTGTCTTACCATTTGGGTAGTCATTCTTGACTTACCCAATTCATCAGTCAGTCTCAATAACACAAATTCTATACACACTTAAAATTCACCCATTTGCCTATCTCTACCCACTGTAGCCTAGGTACAAACTCTTACTCCTTGAGTACTACAGCGGCCAATGTCGGGCTTCTCCTCTACTCTGGAGAGGTGATCTCCCATGTTACAGCACCATTCCTCTGACTGGAGCCTCCTCACGGGCTCCAAAGAAAGCTCAGCTTCAGGCTATCAAGCCCAATGCTCCCTGCTTCTCCCTCATCTCAGGCCCTCCTGACTCACCTGCCATGGGAACCAGCCTTCTGTCCACTCCAGGATGCAGTACACTTGTTTCTTGTGACCTGTGACCATTCCCAGGGTCAGCTCACTGCATGTATGTCTCTGTTCAGATGTCACCTGCTCAGAGAGGTCTTCTCTGACTCCTCCATCCAAGTAGCCTTCCCCCACAAGTCATGCTTTATTATGTCAGCTTTTACATGATTTTTTTTGCGGGGGATACTGGGAATTGAACTTAGGACCTCACATTTGCCAGGCCGGTGCTATGCCACTGAGCGGTATCTTTGGTCTCTTTTATTATGTCATCTTTTTTTAAAAAAGGATTATTTTATTTTATTTTCTTGTTTCAGAACTTTTGTTTATGTATTTATTTTTATGGCCAGCTCAGCCCTGAGGGCAGGGTTGGCGCAGCATGTGGTGCCGGGGATCGAACCACAGTCCCTGAGGCCACCTAAGCTTTCCTAAGCAGGTGCTTTAGACCACTGAGCCATCCTGCCAGGCTCCTATTATGTCATCTTTTTTTCCCTTTTATTATGTCATCTTACTTTTTAATATATCACTTCATTTTATTTAGTGCTTTTTTTTTTTTTTTTTTTTTTTTTTTTTTTTGTACTGGAAATTAAACCCAGGACCTTTACTTTGAGCCATATCCTCAGATCTTTTTGTATTTCTTATTTTGACATAGTTTCTAAGATGTGTAGGCTGGGCTCAAATTTGTGATACCCCTGCTGTGCCACTGTGCCCAGCTATTCTTCATAAACATTTAACACTATGTAATATCATCTTCTTCACTGCTTATTCTCTCCCATGTGTACTTTCTTATTCTAAAGAGATTGTACGGCCTACAAGAATAGAAAGCCACCTGTTTTATTTACTGCCAGTATTCCCTACCACTTAGAATTGTGCCTGGCACAGTAGGTGCTGAATAAACATTTGCTAAGTGATACCAGAGATCTCTCCCCTCACAAATCTACAAAACTAGCCATCTGTTCCACATCGTTTTTCTTCCCTCTTCATCAAACAGAACAAGTGTCCCTTCTCTAACAAAGACCAATCTGGGCACATGCAGATTATTTCTCATTTCACCCACAGTCCTGGCAATGGCCTGGAGGCCACAATTCCCCTCTGATCTTGTCTCCCCTCATTTCTTTTTCCCTGTTCCTGACTTCATGGCTCCTTTCCTCAGCCTCCAGAGGTCATCCTCCGGGTGTGCACTTGGTGCCCTTGTTGCCTCCTTATGGCCAACCCATTCGAAACTGCCATCTGCTCCTGTCACTTGGCCACCTTCTTTCCTACACTTTTTTTTTTTTTTTTTGCTTTTTGAGACAGGGTCTTGCTAGGCTGGCCTTGAGCTCACTTTTGTAGCCCTGGCTGGTCTCGAACTCACAGCGATCCTCCTGACTCAGCCTCCCAAGTGCTGGGATTACAGGCGTGTGCCACTATGCCTGGCTTTTCCTACACTATTTATCTTGTTTGAATTTACTAATTTACTCACTAACTATGTACTGCTTGTGTTTTCCTGGTAGAATTCGCACTGAATGAGATAGGATTATGAGATGGAAGGCCATTCCAATTACCTGCGTTATGTGCCACCCGCACCCATAAGCGTCCCTAGAAAAGACACGCAGAGGAAGCTTCATCAGGCACAGAAGGAAAGGCCACATGACCAAGGCAACCAAAAGCGGACTGACATGGCCCCAGGCCAAGGAAAGCCAGCCACACCAGCTGGAGGAGCAAGAGATAAGAAATCCCCCAGAGAATGTGGTGTGTGGGGAATGGCCCCAGTTGAGGCAGCTTTCAGCCCAGGGATACAGATTTTGAAATTCTGGCCTTCAGAAACCATGGGAACCTGACGCAAGTATGTCACTTTCTGGGCCCTACACTTGGGATTCTTAGAGAAAAGGCAGGTTTTAGCCTTTTTTTGTGTTTTAAAAAATCTCTGCTGAGCAGCAAGGTAACATGACAGTGAATGAGACCCTCTGTTGTCAGAAGAGGGGGCTGGGAACCAAGGTCCAGGGAGGGTCAAAAGGCAGGCATTGCTGACCACCATCTACTCTGCATCTTCTCGCTGCCTAAGTTCCAGGAAGGCAGGTGGGGAGACATGAAGGGGGTGGAAAGTGTGACTGTTGCAGAAGGGCCAATTCCACACATAAGCATCTTTATGCAACTGCTGGCTGCCAAATCTCCATCTCAAATCCAGAACCAGCCTTAAACTCGGGACTTACACATTCAACTGCTGCTGGAGCACCCTGTTCAAGAGACCACACTGGCACCCAAGTTTACCACACTGGAATCTTATACTAAACCTATCCTTTCTTTTATTTACTTATTTATTTTTATTTAGTGCAGGGTCTACAGGGTCTATAGGGTCTCATTATACAGATAGGACTTGTAATGTTTCTCCTGTTTTCAGTTTCCCAAGCGCTGGGGTTATAGGTGTGCCATAACCACCATGCCCAGTCTCAGTTCAGGTCTCGGCTCACTCTGGGCGTGGGGCCAGCACGGCAGGCTGGGGAATCAAACCTCCAATCCCTGCATGTGCCTAAGCAGACACTTTAATCTGCTCAGCTATCTGGCCGGCCTTTATCCTCTTTTTGGTGGTGAGCATCCAAGTCACAGAGTAAGGGGTAACTCTGGCTGTTCACTGCCTCTATGCACTTGGATATGGCCTGCCTGTATCTCTGCAGTGAAGGAAGCAGGGTGTGTACCAGTACTGACCAGGGAAGGTGGGAGTCCCTGCATTCACAGGCTGGATTACATCACACTCTGCCTCACTGCCCCAGGGTGACAACAAAGCACTTAATGTAGACTGTTCTTGGGATTTTCCATGTACACCCATTGGCCCTTGCTGAGGATCTTGTTCTATTGGCAAGTACTCTTGCTGCCTTTTTAGTACATAGGCTCCAGCACTGTTTCTAACTTTAGAAACTTTGGGTGAAGCTGCAGGGGCAGAAGCATCTCTCTCCAATCACAGGATCAACTGCCAAATGGAATGGGTCAAGCTAGTAAGAGCTGCAAACCCTACCTTTCACAGAGCTGCAGTTAAGACATAAAGTTCCAGCCCCACAAATCCCAAAGGCTCTGTGTTTGAATTTTCTGCAAGTTTAGGGATTCACTATTTTACAACCATGCCTGGGATGAGACTCAGGATCTGTCCTAGGCTAATCATGTGCTCTGCCACTGAGGCAACCGCCAGTCTCTGCTTTGTCTGTTATACCACAGGCCTGGCACTTACAATGGCATCTTACACATTGTAGGAAATTAACGAACCACCACAACAATGGGCCCCACACACAGGGCAAGGGTCTCCACAGCCATGAGCTACGGGACCATGGCACTCAATTTCCTCCTCCTCCCAAGCTCTTGTGTTTCCCACTGTAATCAGCACCCTATGACCATTCAACCAAGGACCTATACAGAGGACAAGAGACTTGCTACAGGCGTGTGACACCTCTCCCAACACATGGTTCTGCCAACCATAGTAGGGAGTTCTACAGGTAAGTCCTAGCACAGTGATGGTGAACCTTTTGGAGAACAAGTACCCAAAGTGTAACCCAGAGCCTACTTACTGTAAAGTACCAATACTGCAATTAAACCAGAATACTAAGGTTTTAGCTTAGGAAAAAAACAACACATAAAATTTATAATACCATCACAGAGAGGGCACTGCAACATGCATGCCATAGGTTTGCCACTATGGTCTTTAGCCCATCTTGTCCCCTCCAGAGGAGAACTTCAGAAGCCCCATATTACTGGCACAGGTTCAGTTCCTAGCCTCTGCTGCTCATAGTACCCTCTAACAACCTCTAAAACTTAAATTTCTCATATCTGACAGCTGAGATTCTCTTTTTGTGTGTGTGTGTGGAACTGGGGATTGAACTTAGGCCCTTGCACTTGCCAGGCAAGCACTTATTCTACTAAGCTATTTCCCCAGCTCCAAGACCCTCCTTTACAAAAAAACAAAAAACCTTTATTTATTTATATTATGGCCAGCTCAGCCTGCCCTAGGGGTGGGACTGGTGCAGCATGTGGTGCTGGGGATGGAACTGTGGTCCCTGTGGTTGCCTAAGCTTGCCTAAGCAGGCTTTTTAGACCGCTGAGCTATCTCACTGGCCCAAGACCCTCATTTCTGATGGTTGCTAGGTCTCTCCCTCTAGTATATGTGCTGCCGAAGCGAGCACTAGGTCTCTCCCTCTAGACTCTGCTCTTTAACCTGAGCTGCCCTTCTGTGGCTTTGACTCTGTGACCACAAAAAATGGTGATGCCTGGGCTGGGCCAAGCTCAACATATCCTTCCTTAGCAGGTCTCTCTGCTTTCAGTCAGCTGTATGCGCAGTCAAAACTGAAGTTAACAGAAATTCTTGAATTGTATAATGTAATGAGACCCAGAGAGAGAGAGAGAGAGAGAGAGAGAGAGAGAGAGAGAGAGAGAGAGAGAGAGAGAGAGAGAGAAGTAGGAAACAGGGAAGATAAAGTTTCCTAAACTGCTATTGCTATGCAGTTCAGGCTGGGCTCAAATAGGTAGAAATCCTCTTGCCTCAGCCTCCCAAGTGCTAGGATTACATACACATACCACCATGCCCCATGCCTCTAGTGATCTTATTGTCTACCCTATTATAGCTAATAATCCTAAGTTATGTTCTAGATGAGGTCATAATTCATATTCAAAGCCCTCTATAGTCTCAATGTCCCACTGCCACCAACCCACCTACAGCTCCCTGAGTTATGCAACACTGTGGATCACTAAGCCACTGGGCCTTCCACTCTGCCCCATCCTTCATTTCATTTCCTTATGTGTGTACTCAGCTTGTCAATCTCCTTAAATTTAAATCAATCATTATGACACTACCTCACATTCATCCTCAGTTTCCTTGCTTTTTTCTTTTGGAGAAAACTTAATTTTTCTTTAATTCTCTTCTGGGCTTGCTCTAGGCCTGTACTCGAGTGGGTGACTGGCTAGCTGGAGAACACACACTGACTGGGCTCACTCACATTCAAGCAAGCCTTATGCTGCCTTCAAGCCACTGGCTGTCACTAGCCCAGTCACACACTCTCCCAGGTGACTCATAGCATTTTCTTTTCTTTTTTCCATAGCACTTGCTCTTCACACTTCCACTCCATACTTCGCCTCCTCTATCATCCTGATTCTCAACAGATGACCTTTCTCATTGCACTAAAATGTCTGAAATAATCAGAATGGCTTGTGTACGCTCCATACCCCCACACGCCTGCATTTGCTCCTGTGATCTCTACAGTTTGTTCCTTTTGGTTTGAACTGTGCATACTTATATGAAAGAGGAAACTTTGTGTCTTGGGTTTTACTTAAGTGTCACCTTCCCATGGAGGTCTTTCCTAATCACCCATCTAAAATGGTAGCCCTCTAACTTTCTATAACCCATTCTTCTTTTTTCTTTTGGATACACTAGGGTTTAATTTTTTAAATTAATTAATTAATTAATTAATTTTACATATAGTACAGAGTTTCAAAACCAGAAAAATTTAACAATGGTTATATTACATATTTTCACCATCAGATTAGTTTAGATTAATAGATATCGGTGTATAAGATTGGTCAAAGAATTAAGCATTAACACTTTCAATAAACATTAACTTTTTTTCCTTTTTTTTTTTTTTTTTTTTTTTTAACAGTTGACACACTGCACATTGTCCTCACAATAGTTATACAGAGCAGTTTGTGGGCATGACCCACCTTCCTACTGATGTTGCTAAGGAAAGAAAGAAAGAAAAAATTCTCTTTGAATTAAGAGGAAGCAGATGCATACACAGTCCAATGTTCCAGTGGGTTACCGGTGAAACTGGCAATGTTGGAGGCTGTTGATTAAAGCCTCTTAGAGCTCATCATACTAATCTAGCTCTGCATTTTATGCCTCGTAATTAAGCTTTTCCTCTGGGTGATCAAGGGCAAGTCAAAGCAAGACCTTATAACAAAACATTCATCTTTTGTATCTTTCAAGGTCAAATTCCCTCAGGATTAGTTTTGGAAACATATACAGTGCTTTGTAGAACTGTTGTCAGTGTCAACCTTTGGGACGAGTCATGGCCACTGCTTGGCCAGTTTGCTTTCTGTGAAAGCCTAAGAGAATGTTTTTCTCTGGGTGACTCTCCTTAGACACACTATAGTTCATTTATCCCTTTCCTCTGAGATTTCATAATCTCCTTGATCAGAAAATTTGAGACACCTCTGAGTTATAGGATATTACAGCACAGGTTCTCTTATATCCTGAGTCCTTACTGACCTTAAAGGGCTAGGGCCAAAATATTGGCTATCCTCATAGCCCTTAAGAACCTTTGTTTGTTTATTCACTCATTTTTATGGCTGGCTCAGCCCGCCCCGAAGGCAGGGCTGGCGCAGCATGTGGTGCTGGGGATTGAACCATGGTCACTGCAGCCACCCAAGCTTTCCCAAGCAGGCCCTTTAGACCACTGAGCCATCCCGCTGGGCCCCCTCATAGCCCTTTACTAGGGTTTAATTTATGTATCTTATTTCTCTGCCTGCTTTCCCACTAGCATTTGAACTCCACAAAAGTAGGGGCTATTTGTCAGTTTCATTCATTGCTCCAACTCTAGCCCCCACGATAGCACATGACATTAACAGGCACTCATTAAACACCTGCTGAATGAATGAATGTAAATGGAGCCATTCACAGGTTATTGTGAAGATGAAATGAGATAAGGAGGGAAGCTGTTGGCACACCACTTTACTCAATGACTGTCAAGTTTCCTTTACCTCCCTTCTTCCCCTCCCAGTTTTGGTATCAGCCATGCCCTACTTCTCCCTCAGGGAGTGCCAGGTCGGAGGCCAGGCTGATGCCACTGGCTGCCTCATCAGCTGCCTCGGCAGATCTCCTTTCTCCCTCAGGCCCAGGCCAGGCAGTGCTGCTCCAGAATGAGAGTAGGTTCCCAGGAGACCTGTCCTTACACTAGCTCAGAGTAGCAAAGGCCCAGGGGCTATTGTGTCTCATAGCCTGACCTCTCCCCTACAACTCAGCACAGCTCCAACAATTCTAACCCATAGGTTCATGTCTTGTTCCTAAAGGTCTGTGCACAACACTACCTGTCTTCCTCCCAGTCCTCCTCTCCAGAGTTCTCTACTGGGGTTCTTCTGTCCCTGCAGTATACAACTTGCTAATACTTGCCAATACTTCGGCTACCTCATTCCATGACAGTCTGGAGGGCTCCACATACCAGAGATAACTGTGGTCCCCATATATACGGAGTAACTATCTGTTGCCAGCTGCGTACCAGGCATACCTTCTAGTGGTGCCTGCACCCTTCTGAAATTGACTGGGTTCTGTTTCTACCCATCTCTAGCAGCTTTCTCTTTAGCATCTGAGGCTGTTTCCCACACACTGCTCCCCTACTAAGCAAATCAATCTGGTCAAGACTTCTGCTCCCAGGATTACTTTTAGAATCCTTAACCCTATACTTAGATGGCCAATGTAGCTGGAGACAACCTATGCAATTACAGATTAGACTTTTCAGAGACCTCTCTGCTGCCTATCAGTCTTCCCATTGCCCTAGGAAGCAGTCTCTTCCATTCTCCATAGTAGTCCTTATAAACAGCCTCCCTTCCCCTCACACTTCTAATCCTGCCACATGGGTATGGCTCCAGAGTGGCCGACAGCCACTTGGGCTTGGTCTAGGCCTACAAATTCCATCTAATGTTCTGAGCAGGAAAGGGGCAGGCAGCAGCAGAACATCAAGGGTTGCAGGCCCATTCAAAGGCAGCACCTTTTAGATATCAGTCATAACAAAGAGCACAAAAATGAAGAGATGGTTTACTTCAGTCCTTTCTATCAGGTCACTGTTGGAGCAGCACAAATTCTATTCTGGGTGTCTTCTACAGTGAAGAGTAATAAAACTGATCCAGAAAGAGAACTTCTGTGATAGGGAGGGAGCTTTATTTACAGAAAGCAGAGTTGCCTGGCAAGAGACTTATGGTCATATTGTCACCAGCTGAGGACAACTGATGTTGAAGAGGGGTTAGGTCTGCTCTGTGTGGCTCTGGCCAACAAAATGAGCCAAAGGGAAAAGTTATAGAAAGGCAGAGTTCAGGGCCCGGCGGGATGGCTCAGTGGTCTAGGGCGCCTCCTTGGGAGGGCTTAGGCGGCTGCAGGGACCGCGGTTTGATCGCCGGCACCACATGCTGCGCCAGCCTTGTCCTCGGGGCGGGCTGAGCCGGCCATAAAAATGAGTGAGTAAACAAATAAAGGTTCTGAAACAAGAAAAAAATAAATAAATAAAATAAAAAAATTAAAAAAAAGAAAGAAAGGCAGAGTTTGGTCTTTCATAGCTAGAACTCTCCAATTACAAAATATCTTAAACTGGATGAACTGCTTCTGTAGGTCCAGAGGCTCTGCCTATTGGGAAGAGGTGGACTAGGTAATCTGGGACAAACGGGTTCTATACTCATCAAGCACAGAAAAAGGGCAGGAGCCATCCTCTCCTTGGGCTCAACCTGTGCGGATGGTAGGCAGCAGATCCTCCTCCAGCCAAACCTCCATGGTCAAGGCTGATTTGGTCACTCGGTGTCAGTGTCCTGAGATTTTCTTGTAGGGCTGTCTATATTCTGGATAAGTTGTCTTCTTTCTTTAAATGGAAGAGGTCTGAAAAGGGGGAGGTTGTGGGAGACTATTTCCAACTTGAGTATCTACTCCAAAGCTCTGGTAGTTTGCCAATATTTAAACATGGTCTACACAACATGGCTAAAAATAACCCTTTGATTGAACAGAAGGCGTGGGAGAGAGGGGACTCTGCTAGAGGGTGGGGGAGGTGGGCAAGAAAAGACTTGTACCCAGAGATCCTGGGAAGGGTTTTATACCAGAAGAGCCATGCAGACTCAAAAGGACTAAGGGCCAGGGAAATACTACTCCTCACTCCCCTTCCCAGGAAGAACTAACCAGAAAGTACTCTACTTTGGTTGTGCCTAGGATGTAAACAAGTACTATGTTAGAAAGGTTCTCTCAGGCCTATGGGACTAAGGCCAGAGAAAGAAGACAGGAGCGGGAAGCCAAAAAAGGTTAATAATGTCAAAAGCCAAGAGGAGGGGTCAGTCAGAGACACAGAGGCCACAGAAAGGTTGACTGGATTTAGCAGCTGGAAGGTTTTAGTGATTTGTGTGAAAGCTTCCAGACCTTTCCATCCATAAATAGATATTTAACACAAGTGGAATTATTTTATATATCCTGTTCCATTACTTTCTCATAAAAAATGTAACTAAATTATGAGGCTATGTCAGTAAATATAGTCTGACATCATCATTCTTCATGACTACATGCCACACCATCATATGGACATATGATACTAATCATTCTTGACAGACAGGCTATTTCCAATTCTTTGCTGTTACTATAAACATACAACAAAAAGCATATTACACTAATGTGTGCACAGATAAGATGATGTTATGTTGAAAATTTAGAAGCAGACTGTTAGAACAAATGGAATCCACATTTTACACTCACTATTATAACATTTCCTCCCATCATTGTGGAGAGAACAAAATTCTGCTGTCTTCTGAGCTCCTCTAGCATCTCTGATCATTCTTTCCCCATTCTCCATCATTTCTTCCTCTTGATCACCCCTTCTATGTTGGTTTTCCCAAGTAATGTCTTTCTGTTTTTTTCTTCTTTCTTTAAAAATTACCAACTCAAATAGCCAAGAGAGTAGTGTAAATAAATGATGTTGGCCAGATGTAAAACAAGAAGTAGCAGAGTTACAGCAAGTTAGACTCACACACTGAGTCTACTACTACCACCACCACCACCACCAATTGTGGTACTAGGGATTGAACCCACAGCCCCTGCACCCTCCTTTTTAAAAATTTTTGAGACAGAAGTCCTAAACTGTTGCAGTGGGATTTAAGTTTGCAATCCTCCTGCTGAGGACTCCCAAAGTACTGGGATCACAGATGTATACTAACTATATCATGCCCAACTTCGCAACCCATTTAATCAGGTTTCTCCTTTCTGTGTATCATATGCTTTTATACTGTATTTTTTTTTTT
>PVJA010024630.1:0-31638 GCA_004027025.1 Myocastor coypus | reverse complement strand
GAAAGAATGTAAGTCCAAGGTTACTGAGCTTGGAAAAAGATAAAATCTTGTTTATAATATAAGCTGAATAGTTCAAGAATTTGAGTCCCTGAACAATTGATAAGTTGTTCATTTAGCTGAGTAAAAACATTAAAAGTGAACAGCATTTCTTTTTCATTAAATATCTAGTACTATTATATTTCATATTTTCACATATGATATTTGTCTCAACTTATTCCTGCAAAAACATTTTGTAAACTTTTAGCATTACGTGTATGCCATAATGAGTATCCCTAAATGTGTATATATATATATATATATATATATATATATATATATATATATATAATCTTTTGAAGTTAGTGAATTAAATACAAAGAAATTTAAAGTTTTTAAATTATATTTTGAATGGGCTGGCCAAATAGCTAAGCTGAATACAACACCTGCAAGCAGACGCAGGGGCTAGTAGCCTTCTCAGTGTGCCCTGTGGCCTTCTGTGCCAGCCCTGCCCCCAGGGCACACTGAGAAGGCAATTGAGATTGTGTATGTTGGCATGTGCCTGTAATCCCAGCTCTTGGGAGGCACAGGTGGATCACTACTAGTCCAGTCTAGTAGTGAGACCCTGAATACCCTGTAGATCCTTCCTTAAAATACGAAAATAAAATAAAATTCTATATTAAGGTTGGCAAACTATAGTTCACTAGTCTAAACGTCTGCTTTTGTAAACAAAATTTTATTGAAAAGCAGCCACGTTCATTTGTTCCCCAGTTGTTATTGCACTTAAACAACAGGATAAAATTTTTACCATAGAAAATATATGTTCCAGGGCCCGGCGGGATGGCTCAGTGGTCTAAAGCATCTGCTTGGGAAAGCTTGGGCGGCTTCAGGGACCGCGGTTCGATCCCCGGCACCACTTGCTGCGCCAGCCCTGCCTTTGGGGCAGGCTGAGCCGGCCATAAAAATGAGCGAATAAACAAATAAAGGTTCTGAAACAAGAAAAAATAAAATAAAATATATGTTCCAGGCCCATCTCTGTCTATAGTCCTAAGAGGCCCTCCTTAGCTCCAAACTGGCTACTCCAGACTCAGGCCCTGGGATGATCCATGTGGAATAAGTCTTCAAGGTTTCCCTAGTGCCAGTTCAATCCCGATACCCCCACGGTCCAGGAAGTAGTGGCCTAGGCTCATGCCAGGAAACCTAGGGTCCAGGCCCTCCTAGTACACATAGCACTAAATGCTTATTGTGAACCCACTTGCAGGCCGACCTACATGGATCATGCACCAGAATAATCAGGCCTAAATACCCATTGACCCAGTTACCAGGTTAGCCAGCTTAAAGACTCCAATAGTAATGATGCCTGCAGGCCCTACTAGAATCTATCTGATCTCACTGGTGAAGTGTTCTCACTGCCAAAGTTAGTCAGTAAAGACTGTAAGTACCTACATTATTAAGTGTGAAGACAGCCAAGTAAAGCCACAAGGATCAAAATAAATTAAAGATTTGAAACACATACAAAATAATTAAGTAGCATAAATAACATCTGTAAGGAATTAGAGATTTATCAACTGTCAGACAAAGAACATAAATTAATCACTTTTTTAAAAAAAATCAGTAAAGTACAAGAGAACACAAATAGACTAACAAAAATCAGGAAAATTTAAAAATGAATAATATCAGAAAGTCAACAAAGGGAAACCATATAAAACCAAACAAAAATATTCTGCAATTGAAGAACATAGTAAGAGCTGAAAAAGTCAATAAAGAGCTTGAAAAATAGAGCTGATCAGGTAGGAGAATCAGTGAGCTCAAAACAGTGCATCTAAAACTACCTAGTCAGACGAACAAAAACTAATGAATAAGTGGGGACATATAAGATACCAATGATAGAACATATGCATTATGATAGTCCCAGAAAGGAAAAAAAAGTAGAGAACAAGGCAAAACGCTCATTTAAAGAAATTATGACAGAGAGGGCCAAATAGCTCAGTGGATTAAAGCTCTTGAAAGCTCAATCGCTGAAGCTGCCCCCGGGGCATCCTGAGAGACAATGGAGACTGGGCGTGATGGCACGAGCCTGAAATCCCAGCTCTTGGAGGCTGTAAACAGGCCCATCACTACTAGTCCAATCTAGCAGTGAGGCCCTGAACATTCTGTAGACCCTTCCCTAAAACATACACACACACACACACACACACACACACACACACACGCATGCACGCACGCACACACACGCGCACACACACACACAACAAAAATTATGACAGAAATCTTCCCAAATCTGGAAAGGATCAAGATAATTGATCAAGATAATTTTTAAAAAAACCTGAAAGCAAAATAAATTGTCAAATGCTAATTTTAGTATCTGGCAAAACTGAAGGAAAATTTAAAATATCCAGAAAAAAAAACATAGAGTCTGAAATAAACTGTTTATAGTCAACTGATCTCTCAAAGTGTCACAAACACAATGGAAAACGACAGTTGGTCCAGTAGTAATGTTGGAAAAAATAGAAATCTATATGCACTTTATGAGATGTATTCTAATTCTAGAGGCTACATAACTTGTTATAATTCTACTGATGATAACAATATGTAAATATAGGTAAAAGGAGAGCTTCAGTCTATTTTCTCTTGCTACAACAAATACTCAACACTGAATAATTTATAAGGAACAGAAATTATATAGCTTGTAGTTCTGAAAGCTAAGAAGTCTAAAGTCAGGGCCTTGGAATCTGCTCAGCATCTAGTGAGGGCCTTGTACTAAGCCATAATACGGCAGAGGTCATTGCATGGTGAGACGGAGAGAAAGTGTGCTTTCAAATTTCTCTTCTCTTCTCTTCTCTTCTCTTCTCTTCTCTTCTCTTCTCTTCTCTTCTCTTCTCTCTCTCTCTCTCTCTCTCTCTCTCTCTCTCTCTCTCTCTCTCTTTTAAGACAGGGATTCACTATGTAGTTCAGGCTGACCTTGAACTCACTATGCAGTCCACGCTGTCCTAGAACTCACAGTGGTTCTCCTGCCTCAGCCTCCTGAGTGCCAGGCTTACAGGTTTATGCCACCACAACTTGCTCAAATGTCTTCTGTTTCTTACAAAGCTACTGATGCCACTATGGGGGCTCTACCCTCATGACCTCCCAAAGACCTCACCTCCAAACACATTAACATGATTTTGAGGATTATGTTTCCAACACATGCTTTCAAGGAGCACATTAAAACCACAGCAGTGACCAACAAGAAATAATTGGTCTCTTATTCTGTGATTGGGAAAGCTATACCTTGGAGTAAGAACCAAAATACACTTACTTTCACTTTTCTCTTCCCATCAGCATCATCTAGAGTCTTCACTTTCCTCTTCTCTACTCTTGTATCTCTCTATACAATTTTTACCTATAACTTCCATTCTCTACCTTTTCCAAAATACAATAATTAATCACCCTGTAAAATACTATTAACAAATATTTGTAGCTGCCTGTGATCAACATGCATCTGTTTGACCCCAAAGTAGAGGCTGTTGTACTTCTCCTTCTTACCAGAGTAGTGAGAAGTAGTTCTTATCCACCCATAGAGCTTTTTACTTAAAGCACTGAAGTTCTATGTCTATGCATGGAGCTTTATCCAGTGATGGGGCTTGGGACAAATCCCTAGTGCCAGAAATATAATATTTTCCACTGTGGTGAAACAGAAATGTTGGAATCAGCATTGCAGTTCCCTGCAAACTCACCAGAACAATCTCAGACAACACAGTGGAAGTTCATTTCTCCCTCCAACTCTGCTATGATGCTAGGCAAAGGGTTATAGCCAACAGGTGGCAACTCAGCACCCTAACTCCATATAACATGCCTTAGTACTCCTACAACTCAAATTCTTCCATGAGGTGATGAGTATCACTGCTGCTCACATTTCGTTATACAAAGCAAATCTCTTCACCACACCTAACTTCAAATGAACAATGTATAAAATCCTCTCATGGTCCTTACAGAAGACAGAAACTAGAAATAGGGGAAGAAGTGTAATGCCAGCCACACATTCCATGTACCTCCCTTTGCCACTTGCTTTGTTCTCAGAATCGTGTTGAAATTTATCTGCATTAATGCATGTAGCCTTATTTGGTTGATTTTCACAATTTTTCAATATTCCATTGTGCAACTATATGACTGTAAGTTTATTTTCTGACTGAATTTATTTCAGGCTATTTCTAATTTTTGTGGTATAATCAACAACATTGCTGTGATCATTTTTGACACATAATTAACATTTTTTCTAGGCTGTTGTTCTGGGCTCATTTAAATCCTATTTTATCAGGAAACCCATGCTGAGGTATTGAAAAAAGTCAAGAGAATGCCTGAGCTAGTTGGTGCACAGCTTTCAGATTAAGCCCAGAAATGTACAGAATCAAAGCCAGTATCACAAATACTGTCTATTCATATTAGTTCTAAAGAAAAAAAGGATATTATTTTCTGTGTGCTTTTCTTCCTCCCATGAGCACAACAGAAGAAAAGCCAAGGTTGCTGACAATGTATCATTCAGCTCATTCAGTTAACAAATGCCAAAATTAGATATTCTGGTAATTTTCTGTATCCTGTTCAAACTCTATTGGAACTTATGAGAGCAACGGAAATTTAGTATCACTAATAGAAGACATACCTTTGAAGCCTCTACAAATGTCAAGATGAGTGAAGTACTTAACGTGACAAAGAATATGAATAAACTACAATGCTTTCCACTTTTGAGTAAAAAAAAATGGTGATAATGCCATAAAACATCTCCCTATAGCAAAATGTGCTAGGAGACAAATTGATGTTATCAAAAGAAGGTAAAAGATTCCTGTCTCTAAAAGTCGAAGATGGGAACAAGATAATAATAAAAAATCAATTGAGTGAAACTACCTTTGTAACAATTGATGAACAGGGAGGTCAGCAATGTAACTGCTTCTGTATAGCTAGACCTGATGCTAGAACTGTGAGATCTCCCTTAGCATTTTCCACTCAAGGGGAGCAGAAAGCTCTACCTCAAGGGCATTTTTACTAAGCAGCACCTCATGCTTCACCTTTTGCTTTCTTCTTATGTCTGTCAGCTATCATTTCCTGTGTTTTTTCATTATCAAAAGTAAAGTTTCCTTTACACATTGCTTAAAATTTAGTCTATGATACACATAGGAAATGCCAGTGCGATTAAATCATCAGCCATGAACTGAATACTTGCATTACTCCTAAATTCACAAACCCTAATCCCCAATTTGATGATTTTTGAAGGGAATGCCATTGGAAACAGATCAGTATTAGATTAGGTCATGACAATGTGGTCCTCATAGTGAGATCAATGCCTTTGTAAAGGAAAAACACAAAATATCTCTTGATGTGAGGCTATCAAGAAGTCAGGTGTCTTCAAAATTGGAAGACCCTCACCAGACACAATCTGTAGGCATCCTCATCTTGTACTTTCCCATATCCAGAACTGAGAAATAAATGTTTAGTGTTTCAGCTATCCAAATTATTTTGTTATAACAGCTTGAACTACAATATCATCTAAACTTCTAAAATAAGATAACTATTTGCTTTTCTCAGCCATTATTCATAAGTAACCAACTTACTACTGAAAGTCATACACGTTGATAACGTTCATCAACTATCCTGAAATAAAATAGAGGATGACTTGCTTAAATATGGAAGTTACACTCACCTGAAGCACCCACATTGAAGAAAATCCTGGCTGATGATGTAATTCCACTTCCTTCCAAGAAACAGTATATCTGAGGCTGTGGTTTACGGAAAAGAAAAAAAACAGAAGCTCACAAAAGAGAAAACACAGGATTTTTGATTATTACTAATAGTTCCTTCATAATATTTGTGGGATTGGAACAAAAGCGCTCACATTAGTAATATATATATATATATATATATATATATATATATATATATATACTTTTTTGTAATAACCTGAAAAGTGAAGATTGAATTTACAATTACGAGGCTGCGGATAGAGATCAGCAGCACAAGTGCCCACCTAGCAAGTAAAGGTTCTCAGTTCAATTCCCATGACCGAAATATAAAAAAATACAATGAGTTTATTTTTATTCTTTACTGTATTTAATATGAAATAACAATGTGACAGTTTCAAACACATTTGTAGTACATTTCCAGTATTTGATATAATGCATATTGTTGTCTTCCTAATAGTTATATAGAGCACAGGGTGTAGATGTGAGAATTTTTCTAATCATTACTGGTACAAAATAATTTGTTCTCATTGAACTAAGAAAAAGTAGTTCTATACATAATCCAATGTTCCATAATTGCAGTTATTGGCAAAAGTGACATCTCAGAAGCTGTTGATTTAAGCCTCTTATAGCTCAGCATACTAACCTAGTTTTATGTTTCATGCCTCATGGTTAAACCTTTCTGTTGGGTGGCTAAGGTCAAGTTAAAATAAGACCTCTATAACAAAACATGTAACATTTTATCTCCCAAGGTCAGTCAAATCCCATCAGAGTTTACCTTGAAAACATGTACAGAGCTTTGTAGAAATGATATCAGTGTCAACCATCTTCATGAGTCATGGCAATTGCTTGAACAACTTGCTCTTAGGCTGTTTTTTTTTTTTTTTTTTTTTACTTCCAGGACTGGGATTCGAATTCATGACCTTGCACTTGCCAGGCAGGCACTTGTGCTATGGAGCTATCGCCCCAGCCCCATGAACAATTTGCTCTCTGTGATTTCTCTCTAGGTGACTCTCCCTAGCTACAGCATATATCTTCAATCTCTTTCCTCTGTAGCTCCATAATCTCCCAGAACAGAAAATGTGGGAAACCACTGAGATATAGGATGTTATAGCACAGGTTCTCTCATGTCCTGACTCCTCACCAATCAGGAAGGGCTAGGGCCAAAATGCTGGACAAAAATCAAAGTGCATGTTTAACAGTTGAAAGAATCAACAATGGGGACCTCCTGTGGCTAAGAAGTTTATACACCTGAAAGAAATTGCCAACAGAGTGAAAAGACAACCCAGAATGTTCAACAAATTTTGACTAATAAGTATTCACACGAAGGTCTTCTATCTACAATTTATAAAGTACTAAAAACAACTAGGGTCTCAAAATTCAAAGACCCAATCCAGAAATAGGCCTCTGAAACGAACACGTACTTCTCAGAGAAAGAAATTCAAAAAGCCTATAAATACATGAAGAAATGCTTCACATTGTTAGCCATTTATGAAATACAGATTAAAACAACACTTAGATACCATTTCTTTGCACAAAGAATGGCTATAATACGGAAATTAACCAACAACAAATATTGGAGAGGCTGTTGGAAAAAAGGAGCCCTTCTGCACTGCTTGTGAGAATGCAGAATGGTGCAGCCACTATAGAAAGCAATTTGGACACTCCTTAAAAAATTAAACCTGGAAATCCCATGCAATGCAGCTATATGCCTACTGGGAATTGTCCCAGAACAAAAACATCATGTCATAGTAATATCTGTGCACTTATGTTTATAGCAGCACAAACTGTGATAGCCAAATTTTGGCAACAACCAAAACGCCCATCATCTGAAAAGTGGTTGAACATGATGTGGTATTTTTATACAATGGAATATTACTCAGCTATAAATAAAGATGAGCTAGAAGACTTCATATATAAATGGATTCATCTTGAACATATACTCATAAATGCAATAAACCAGACCTACATTTGTAAATATCGTATAATTTCCCTAGTTTAAGAACTCAAAAGAAGACATAAAAAATGGAGAGGCATAACACAGCTGAACGGAAATCAAAGATATAAGGGTTAAACAGCAAAGTTATTGGAAACAGAAAAGAGAAGAAACATAGCAGGAGCAAAGCTACGCATTTATATGCACAGGATGAATTACACAAGGGTCCTAAGAAACCTCAAAAGGTTTTTGACACTGATGATAGCAATATGTAATACTAAAATTGTGCATGGAATGCCTGTCATTCTGGTCTTTTAGACGTCGGCTGCTTCTAATGTAATTTCAGTTGCTGTTATACTCTCTCTCAATTAAATGTTTGTTTTACAAAAAACAAAAAAGGGTATTAAGTGAGAGTAAGAGACCTGGAAAAATATCAAAGGATGGACAGGTTAAAAGTTGGTACATGCTTATATTTGTAAGTATCTATGTAAAAACGTATAACTACTTTTACCACATTCCATAGAGATTTATTAGAATATCAATGATTTATGGAGAATACCAATTCCAAGATAAGTCTAAGGTATTTGATATTCAGAAGTACAGTGATAGCAAGTTCAAGCAGCCATTTTTTAGAGTAATAGTATCACTAAACTCTTCTGCAGGACTAAAAATATAAGTTTACAGACCAAATATTAGAGAAATAAAAAAGGGCTATAAGGATAGCCAGTATTTTGGCCCTAGCCTTTCAAGGTCAGTGAGGACTCAGGACAGAACAGAACTTGTGCTATAACATCCTGTAACTCAGTGGTTTCCCAAATTTTCTGTTGAAGGAGATTAAGGGACCACAGAGAAAAGGGATTGAAGTTATATAGTGTGCCTAAGGAGAGCCACCTAGAGAGAAAACATTCTCTCGGGCTTTCACAGAGAGCAAACTGGTCAAGCAATGGCCATGACTCATCCAGGTGGGTGACAATGACAACAGTTCTACAAAGCACTGTATATGGTTCCAAAGTAAATGTTCAGGGGATTTCACTGACCTTGGGAGATACAAAAACTACATGTTTTATTATACAGTTATTGCTTTAACTTGCCCATAGCCACCCAGCACAAAAGTTTAAACAAGATGCATAAAATGTAAAGGTAGTTCAGTGTTATGAGTTGCAAAAGGCTCTAATAAACAGCTTCCAACTTTGCCAGTTTTGCCAGTAACACATTGAAATTATGGAACATTTGACTATGTATACAACTATCTTCTGTTAGATGAAAAAGAAGAAATCTATTGTACCAATCACCATTAGAAAATTTATCATGTCTGCACCCTGTGCCCTATATAAATACAGCCAGGACAACTATATGCATTGTATCAATTATTGTGAATGTTCTACTAATGTGTTTGAAATTGTCACATTGTAATTTCTTATTAAAAGTAATAAAAAACAGAACCAGGTTTTTGATTCATGAATTCTTTATATTGTTTTCTTAGCCTCAATTGAAGTAATTTCTTCTCTGATTATTATAATTTCCTCCTGTCTTTGGGCTTCAGGTTTTGTTTGTGCTTGCTTCTCTAGTCAGTTTACATGCTTCATAAGAGTATTTATTTGTTCCCATTCTGTTTTCTTAATGTGTGAGTTCAGAGCTATAAATTTTCCTCTAAGAACTGCTTTCTTTGCATCCCATAAATTCCGTTAGGTTGTGTTTGAATTTTCATTACACTGTAGAAATTGTTAATTTCTTGTTTAATTTCTTCTGTAACTCACTGGTTGATGAGAAGGGTGTTGTTTAATTGCAGTGTATTTCTGGCATTTTTGTGGTTTCTTTTGTCATTTATTTCCAGTTTCATTGCACTGTGATCAGATAATATGCATGGAATTACTTGTTTTCTTGCATATACCTAAGCATGACCTACACACTAGTATGTGGTCTATTTTGGAAAATGTCCCATGGGCAGTCAAAAAAATGTACATTCAGAAGTGGTTGGATGTAACACTCTGTGTATATTCGCCAAGTCCAATTGTTCCAACTTCTGGTTTAGTTCTGCTACTTCATTGCTAATTTTTTGTCTGGTTGATCTATCTTTTTTGGATAAAAGGGTATTAAGGTCTCCTGTCAAGATTGCAATGTTGGATAGTAGATTTTTTCGTGTTCATTAAGATTTTCCTTGTATAACCTGGTGTTCCCATTTTGAGTGCATACATATTTATGAGTGTTACCTCTTTATCTTCCATTTTTCCCCTAACCAGTATGCAATTGCCTTCCTTATACTTTTTTCTTTCTTTCTTTCTTTCTTTCTTTCTTTCTTTCTTTCTTTCTTTCTTTCTTTCTTTCTTTCTTCCTTCCTTCCTTTCTTTCTTTCTTCCTTCTTTCTTTCTTTCTTCCTTCTTTTTTTTTTGGTACATGGTCTCACTAATAACTCATAGTGATCCTCCTGCTTGTACTTCCCAAGTGCTAGGATTAGAGGCAACACTGCCACTCCCAGTCTCCATCGAAAGCTCAGCATGCTCGAGAGCAGGGCTGGCGCAGCAGGCAGGGCCAGGAACCAAACCCTGGCCCCTTCACTGCCCTAAACAAGAGCTATATCACTGGCCCTGGCCTTCTTTATTTCCTTTGATCAAATTGGTTGGAAGTTTAGACTGGACACAAACAGAATTGCTACCCCTGCTTTTTCTTGAGGTTCTGGGCCATGTAGTATTGTTGTCCATCCTTTAACTTTTATCCTATGAGTTTCATTATGAGTTAAGTGTGTTTCTTGTATACAGCACAGTGTTGGATTTTGTTTCCTTGTCTACCCTGCCAGTCTATTTCTTTTAGTTGGAGAACTCAGTGCATTTATGCTGATGGTTATAATTGAAATATGTTGACTTATGATTGACATGTCATTTACTTACTATTGTGTACCCTTTTTCTCCTGTGTTTAATTTGTTTCCCTATTAGGTGGGTTCGATCTATTCTCATTTGTGGACTTCGGGTCTTTTCGGTACCTCTCTAAAATATTTTTTAGTAGTCTGTGTAAGGTTGGCTTTTACATCATGAAATGCTTTAGTTGCTCCTTGTTGTGAATGTATTTCACTTCTCCCTCATACTTGAAAGAGTGTTTTGCAGGGTATAGCAGTATGGGTTGGAATTCATTTTCATGGAGGACTTGAAGCACTCTGTCCATGCTCTTCTTGACTTCATGGTTTGTGAAGAGAAATCTGCTGTTATTCTGATGGGTTCTCCTTTAAATATAGTCTGTTTCCTTTCTCTAGTGGCTTTTAGTATATTATACTTCTTGTGGATTTCTGGTATCTTGACTATTGTATGTCTGGGTGTGTTTTTGGTCAGGTTCATGTTATTTGGAATTCTGTATGCTTCCATTACTTTTTTTTTTTTTTTTGCTATTTCCTCTGCCCATATTCTTTTTATATCCTTTGGATGATTGACTCTTTTTCATTGATTCCTATTAATCTCACATTATTCATTTTTAAATAATCCTCCAGATGTTGAATTATTTTTTCTTTCATCCCAATTGTTTTTAAAAGACTTTTTCTTACCTTTTCACTAGCCGTGACTGTGTCTTCAAGATCTGAAACTATATCTTCACTTCTGTTCATATAGTGTTACCAGCTTGTGGTTGAGATTTCATTATCTCATATATCTCTTTGAAACTGTTTCATGTGATCTGTTTCTTGCCTAATTGCTCATTCAGGTAATTCATCATTTTCTCTTCTCTAATTTTTTTATCAGTGTCTTCTTTAGTAGCACTTAAGTCTTTCATTATAGTTATCCCTTCTTTCTCTACTTCAGAGATTGTTTCTGCTCTAATCTACTCTCTACCTTTTTGCACTTGTTCCCTTACTTTAGATGCTATTAATTTAAAGAAGTCTTTTTTACTTCAGTGATTATATCTGGTCTGATTTCCTCTATACATTTCTGCAGTTGTTTTCCCACTTCAGATTCTATTACTTCATGTGTTTCTTTTTTTACTGGGGATGTTATCTCTGATCTGAGTTTCTCTATACGTTTCTGCACTTGTCTGTGTATGTCAGATACTACCAATTCAGATATTTTGGCTGCATGATTCCTGTTTTCTTCCATGGTAACCTCCTGTGTTTATTCTTGGTGGGCTCAGGGCCTGAGATTGCACTGTACTCCTTCATTTTGTCATTTTGTATGACCTTTGTACTTTTGTGAATGTTATGGTTTATGTCTAGTTGTCCCCCCAAAACCTCATGCAGTCATGGGGCAGGGATTTCTATAGATTGAGACTTAACTCATGAGTCACAGGAATTATGTGTTTTAGTACTGATCTAGATTTTGAGACTTGATTCATGATCCCTGTGATTATGTGTTTTAAGTACTTCTGGGATTATGGGTGTAGCCTAAGGTGGATAGGCTGAGGTGGAGAGCCTGAAAGTAATATAAAGAGAGACAACGAGACAAACTCAAGCTGTTGCTCTCTGCTCCCCTGTTTGGTCGATTGCCTCTGTCATGACTGTTGCTGTTCCACCGTCATGAACTGCTGCTCTCTGCCATGTGCCATTCAGCCTAGGATACTACTGAATATGGACTGAAACCTCCAGTAACTGTGAGCTGAATAAACCTTTCCTTCCTTCATTTTGGGTGTTTGGTATTTGTCCTAGCAACGAGAGAAAAGTAACTAAAACAGAGAAATTATGCCATTAGCGCCTATCAAAATTTGGGTCCAGTTCTACCAGTCTTGATCCCATCCACATATGCCTGGCTGTGTCTGGCTGCTGTGCTTAGCTTCCTCCTGATGCAACTGGGTGCATGCCCAGTAGGTGAGCGTGGGTGATCGGGGTTGGAGTTCCGATAGCTGGTGGGGCATGAGTACATTCTGGGGGAGAGGACCTACCTGGGCGTGGGCCCTGTAGGTCAGCATGGGTGGGTGGGGGCAGAGTTGAGTTGCTATGCTGTTCAGGCTGACCTTGAGCTCACTTTTGTATCCCAGGCAGATCTTGGACTCGAAGTGATTCTCCTGCCTCAGCTTCACAAGTGCTGGGGTTACAGGCGTGCACCGCCACACCTGAACAGATTTCTAAATTTCTGTTGCAGCTGGTGTTCGCTGTGCCCAGCTTAGCCTCCGCTGGGCTCCTCCTACAATGAGTTTAGAATTCTGGGAATTCTGGTTCTCTAAGTTAGCACATAACCTCATGGGAAAAGTATGTAGCCCAAGGTCTATGGCTCACTCTCTTTCCTTCTTCCCCCTGACTTCTTTGCATTTCGTGTTACATACTTGCTCCCACATGTAGATACCCTAGCTTGAACACTTAAAGCATGCTGAAACTTCTTAGAACAAGCTACTCCTTGACCGTCTCTTAGGCTATAGGATGTATACTAGCATCATCTGTCCTTGAAAGGATGAATTTTCACAAACAGAATACAGCAGTGCTCCTTGCCACCTTGGACCATTTCCACAAGCCTTTGAGGGTTTTGTGTACCACTTGAGCATAATAAACAAGAGGCAGTGTAACTTCTAAGGAGGTACATCACTTCGGGTCAACTAACTTCTTCGCATTAAACAGGGTACAGCTGGAAGAGGCCTACAAGGGGGCCATCTATACTGTGGAGGTGAGTGCAGTGGCTGTTCACAGAAAGCCTTAACTAAATACCAATTAACGAAGCTTTTTGTCTCTAAATGACATTGGCTTTTTTGAAAAGGCTATACACATACACAAAATCATCTCCATCATAGGTTCACTTTGGATGAGAATCCTAAGCTACATAAAGTTCAAAAGTGGGAAGGTGGTAAAAGATTTGTGAGAGAAATAACTAAAGAAACAAAGATGGAGGATTTTAAAAAATTTCTAAAAGACTGGTATGAAAAAATAATTCTCTCCTATTGAAAGAAAAAAACAGAATGAGGATAATAGCGTTTCACTTTTATCTCATGAACTTTTTTTATATATTCTAATTAATTCATTTCATGCATGATGGAGACTTAAAATACCTGATATGCTATAGCACTTAGATAATAACAAGGAATGGACAAAGAAAATGAATGTCACTGCAGGAGTTCCCATCTCTAGTGATCCTGAAAACTTCCTGAGAAAATCAGATACTTAAATGGAACAGCAATAGAACAGAATAAAGTAGTTTGTACTCAAGCACTAAAGTGGAGCAGATACAAGTTTGGTAAAGGTAGATAGTGTGAAGTGTTCAGAGAAAGGTTCTTCAATTTCAGCATAGTTTATTAGAAGTAATAAGATTTTATGTTTTCTGGGGAAAACATCTTTGTTTCTTAAGAGTAGTTTCTCAATGTATGCTTCCAGATTTTACTCGAGTTCATTTCTGTTAAAATATATCAATCAAGCCAAACAGAAATGGACTACAACCTGGGCGTGGTGGCACACGCCTGTAATCCCAGCACTCGGGAGGCTGAGGCAGGAGGATTGGTGCGAGTTTGAGACCAGCCTGAGCTACAAAAGTGAGCTCAAGGCCAGCCTCAACTGCATAGCGAGACCCTGTCTCAAAAAGACAAAAAAAAAAAAAAAAAAAAAAAAAAAAAAAAAAAAAAAAAAAAAAAAAAGCCAGCGAGAGAAAAAAGGTCTTGCTCATTTTTTTTGGTCTTGCTCATTTTGGAAGCTAAAAATGTTGAGTCCACAGGAGTAAAGATGAGGACAGAGGTCATCTGAGGGGAGGAAGGGTACAGGGGAGGAGGGATTGAGGAGACTAGATCATGAGTAACTAAAATACAGTTGCATAGGAAAAATAAATTCTAATGTTCTATAGCACAGCAGAGTAACTATACAGTCTGCAGAAATATTTTATAAAATTTCATTTTATTGTATTGAAATTTTTAAATGCATTTGGTACAGGATCTACAGGGTCTCACTACATAAATCAGACTTTCGGTGATTCTCCTGTTTTCAGTCTCCCAAGAAGTGCTTACATTACAGGTGTGCTCCGTCATACTCATTCTCAATCACCATCTTAGTGTGCCCCCAGGGGTCTGGGCCAGCACTACACACCAGAGAATGAACCCAGGCTGCTGCACTCTAAGCAGGAGCTTTAGGCCACTGAGGTATCTGGCCATGCCTGTATTAAAATATTATATATTTGATTGTATTGAAACATTTCAGCAGAAATTAAAAGAATCAGAAGAAAAAACTTCAAGATGTGCAACACAAAAGAATAATAAATATTTAAGGTTATTCATATGCTACTTTCTCTGATTTGATTATTATAATTTTATATGCACTGAATCATCACATTGTGCCCATAGATTTTTACAAATATTACATGTTTGTAACAAATGAATGACAAATATTAATACTGACATATACTTGAAAAGTGTCCTTGAACATTTAACAATTTCAAAGGATGTCATACAAGGTTCAAATCTGTTAACATTAGATACAGGTTAATGCTGCTCTTTACAGACTACAAAGGATGATTTATTTGGTTGTGTAGTAAATACAAGGCTTTCTATTAAATGTAAAATTTCAAGGAGTCTTTGAGAACTAGAGGAGCTAGAAAAAAGTACTGAGAGAAATTATTCTAGATTCGAATTATCATGCAAGGAAGATGGCACTGTATATAATAATCTCAAAAGCGTTAGATTTGAATGAGAGACCAATGGATTCATCAAGAAAAGGGCACAGAGAGAAAATGACCCAAGTTTTGTTTTAATACAGAGTAAAGTGAAGACTAAGAAAGATGCAAAAACAAGGACATAGGCCAAGAAGCACACGTACCAAATATATTGGGACAGTGATAGGCCAGACTAGTGAAAAGATCGGTAACAAATACGTATGTCCCAAATTCTACTTCAACCTGGAGCATTCTACAGAACTCTAATAGCATTAGATATCAGGCTCTGAGCCTGATTATGGAAGCATGAACCTCTGCCTCAATATCATTTGAGGTCAGAGTAAAATAATAATATGTCTTCATTGAGAAAAGCACTAGAATCTTCACTGGTTGAATCAAGAAGTGAGATCTAAGCTTTGTGATTTCTGCTAAATGACACAGAAAACAAGCAGAGGGATTTAGTGATCATCCATCATGTTTGCAGGGGTGAGGATGGCAGAGATCTAAGCAAACCTTGCAGTAGATTTGAATCGGGTGACACACTCACTAGGCCATAACAGATTCATAGGGCTTCACAAACCATCTCTGCTGGGAAACCAATTTGTAGGGCATAATTCTAAAATAAATTAACACTGTAAGGAATATTACTTAGATAAAAACAATAGAAAGAAAAAGATTTGAGGGGAGCACTGAGATAGTTCAGTGGAATAAATGCTTGCCTGGCAAGTACAAGGTCCTGAGTTCAAACCCTTGTACAGCCCCCCCCCAAAAAAAAGATTTGGTATTTAAGGTCCGTAAATCCCAGATATAATATATATATAATATATAATATTATACATTATATAAAATGTATATATATATATAATTATCTTTACCCAACCCTTTTACATCCTTTGTCATGTGATGTTACTAGTTTACTAGTTCCCCCCATTAAGCAAGGGAGACTGTTACCTGGTCATTTGTTTTTTTGGTTCACTTATATAACTTTTTTCACATTATGTTTTTAATAAGAGAAATACAGATATTTCAAAAAGTTCCTCTGAGCTAGGTTTGCTGTCATAAATTTCTGAAACTGCCAAGTGGAAGACATGGCTGTTGGTCCAGGGAAAAGAAAGACAGGTGGATCGTAGTCCCTTTAACCACAGAGCTATGGGGAGCAGTAGAGCCACTCAGCAGCTCCCAGGTCAGACCCACCAACCACCCACATAACCTATAGATTCAAAAGGAATATTAAATGAGTTTTGTTTTGAGCACTGTGTTCTGTGGTAACTTGTTACGCAGCAATACTTAAATGATATCATATTCCAAGATATGTGGAGGAAGTGTTTTTAAACTGAGCATAGTAAAGAGGTTTAAAATATGACATTACAGTACTAAGGGGATATTCCAAGGCAGTGACGTCAGTATGTACATATAAAGGCTATTATAAAGGCAATTAGAGTATTTGAGATGCCAAAAATAAATCAGTCTTGCTTATTAAAATGTGTCATTAGATAAAGCTCAGGACCCTATCTATGATCCTATGGACCTCTATGTCATTGCAGTACCCAAAAGAGTATTCTTCATTTTGTGCTTAATAAATTTCTTTTTTTCTCTAACATGTTTCTTCACTTTGTATTGTAAAATAATATTTATTTATCTTCCCCAAAGATTTATAATCATGATATTGGTATTAAGATGATATATAAGCTAAGCCGGGCGTGGTGGCGCACACCTGTAATCCCAGCACTCGAGAGGCTGAGGCAGGAGGATCGGTGTGAGTTCGAGACCAGCCTCGGCTACAAAAGTGAGCTCAAGGCCAACCTGAACTGCATACTGAGACCCTGTCTCAAAAAGACATAAAAAAAAAAAAAGATGATATATAAGCTAAAAGGATTGGAAAAAGACCAAATAAGCCCATATTACCATAACTGCACAATTTCCATAAATGGCTTAACACAATCCCATCAAGTTAATGGCACTTAATATATATTAGCTGGTGAACATTTTCCTAAGATAGAAGAAAAAAGTTAAATGAAAAGAGTCCACTTTAAAGCAAAATTGCCTTATTATTCAAAACACCATGAGCTTCAGGGAGTAATTCAAAAGTCCTTTGGTCTAATTGATACATTCAAAAGCTCTTTCTTTGTTTATCCATAATGTTATCTATTCTTTCTGGGAAAAGGTTTTATCTTCCTGATTGTGCTAATACCATTGGATCATGAGAATCCAGAGGGAATATCTGTAATCAGATCAAATCAGGTCATATTCTACTGTGCTTGCGTTTGAAATAAAAACTATGCAAGAAAGGGGAAGGGTTAATACTTTTAGCAAAAAACATACAAAGCAACTGCATAAGTTGAGTAAGTACTGGAGGGGTTCAATTGATGAGAAGGTGGCAGTTTCTAAGTTATATATCAATTTAGGAGAAGAAAAAGTTAGCTTTTCACCATAGTTATTACAAAAAGCTCCACTGTAAAAACTGGGCTTCAAATAAGAGAAAATTTCTGTTAGCCACAGTGAAGTGAGATAGATTACCCCTACCAAAGAAAAACAATTAAAATTACCCCTAATCATGAAATCATATCAGAAATAAGTGTTATAAAATAAAGTACAATCAAATTACTTATACTTTTACACTGATGTCTTTTTAGAATACGGACAAGTAATAATTGGATTCCAACCACACATATAAACATAAATGATATTTGAATGGCTGATAGTCCCTTATTTTAGAAATTCAATGATATTTTTATATTATGAAATACTTATCCCCATAGAAAAGTGAAATAGTTTGCTTTGTTTGTTTTTACAGTACTGGTGACTGAACTCAGCATGTTCATACCAAACTGTAGCTCTACAATTTTTTTTTAATTCTTGAACACAGTCTCACTAAATTGCCCAAGCCAGCCTTGAAGTTGCTCTCTTCCTGCCTCAGCCTCCCTAACAGTGGGGATTATGGGTAAGCACCACTGCTTCTCGTGTATTTAAGTGAAATAAATGAGTGACAAATCAAAACATACATGGTTCTCTCAGGGCCATCTAAATTCAATGTTATCCTTCCCTTTTAGTAATATCTACCTTCATCAGGCCTTTGACTCTAGAAAAGCAGGGTTGCACATATTTCCTCCCTTTAAGATATAGGTTCACTTTCAGATTTTGAGAAATTTCCATACTGATTCTTACAGTGGTTATACTTACACTCCCACCAACACTGTAGTTGGGATTCTTCTTCCCATAGCTTCACCAGTACTTGCAATTATTCAATTTCTTGATGGTAGACTTTTTCTGAAGTAAATGCAATCTCGGTGTTTAATTTGTATTTCTCTAACGACCACAGATGTTTAATTTTTTCACGGATTTACAGGCTATTTTTCTTTCTTTCAAATTGGGGAGATAGATTTTTTTTTTTTGTCTTTTTGAGACAGGGTCTCACTATGCAGTTCAGGCTGGCCTTGAGCTCACTTTGGTAGGTCAGGCTGATCTCGAACTCACACCAATCCTCTTACCTCAGCCTCCCGAGTGCTGGGATTATAGGCGTGTGCCACCATGCCTGACCCTGGGGAGATAGATGTTTAACAAAAGGGACTATGGCCAGGAGATGGAGGGAGGAAGGAAAGGGGAAAACAAAGAGAATTAAGTCATTTTATGGATGTGTGTTAACTCTCTACAATGTGTGTTATCATTCAGCACCACAAATATTAGAAAAGGAAATCAAAGAAATAGAATCATATAGAGTATATCAACTATCAAGAATCAGGAAAGGAATTTGAAATAAAGTTGCCCCTAATACCAATGTGAAATTTCAGTAGGCACCAACATAGTTGTACTTTTGAGCCAGTTCTTACCCTTTCCTACTTTACAGTACATAAGACATATAAAGTTTTGGTATATAGGCTCCGAAACATTTCTATTTCTGAATGGATCAGTGTTCACAGGAAGGTTATTACTGTGATGCAAATAAGTAGTAGGCTATAAAGTAGATTTCCCAACCTCTTTGTAGCTGCAGAGTGGAGAGAAGCACGAAGTATAGGATTGGGGTACGGGGACAGGATTACAGAAGGAAATCATGGATCTGATTAACAAAATCTTTTGTGTGAAAATCTCATACCTGACAGAAGGCCAATGTCTGCTTCATAAACTTCTGGAAATCAAAGCTTTTGAGCTAATATTGCTTCAAGGTCCATCATCTGCCAGAAGTGGCAGTACCTTAATCTGTCCCTGGTAAGCAGACAAATTTCTTTAAAGTCTGATTATTAGTGTTCTTTCTACTGTCTCTGGACATAGCAACTTATTAATACAACAGGCATGCTAGAGATCAACTTGAAGGACATCAAACAGCGCTCATTGCTTGTTCTGCCCACTGCGTTAACTAGCATAGAAGGGTAATGTGACTCAAGAAAGGGTATCGGATAGGGCACAGATTGTTCAGATGTTTCTGTAGTCTTTGCTGGGATGCCTTTAGAAAAAGTGCTGATAAGCAGCATGTCTGTTTCTCCGACATAGAACACTGAATTTAAAATGTGAATTCATAATATAGGAAATACTTCATTTTTCCTTTCAGAGTGCACAAGTCTCCCTCTAAATACACACAAAATTGAACTATAAGCAAAGAAAATATGTTTCTAGAAGTGTTCAGAGATTTCTCTCATGATTGGGTTAAATGAGCTCTGTAGAAAATTCCTTTCCAGGTTTTCAGGGTCCTTCACCTGCATCTAATGAGAGGGATTCAGGATTAAGAAGAGATAAGTATAGCAAAAAGCATTAGCCTCAGAGCTCTCCTGGTCATGCATATTTTCCCTCATTTGATTCTCTGGCTATTGTTTCAATTTACTTTATTGACCAAAAAATAGAGATAGGAGTAGGGGCCAGTGAGATGGCTCAGCGGTCTAAAGCGCCTGCTTAGGCAAGCTTAGGCAATCGCAGGGACCATGGTTCGATCCCCGGCATTACATGCTGCACCAGCTCCATCCCCAAGGCAGACTGAGTTGGCCATAACAAAAAGGAAAGAAAAGAGACAAGACTAAATTTTTTAGTGGTTTCCCAAAAGGCTGTAGGTGAAATAGTACTTAACTCTGACACATGATGTAAGAGTGTGCAGTTAAAAGTTGACAGAAGCCAATATTTACAATGTTGTTTAGAAATAATAGGACAGTTAGTTATAAAATCTTCCAAAACCTTTACAATAGCTCTCTTCCAAGGGTGCTTGCTATGGGATCAACGTAATAGTTGAAAACTGTCTTACAATAAAGACGTTTAGTGCCTTGAGTATTGGCAGCAAAATAAGTAAAAGCCTTTAAAACTTTCTTCTGACCATCCGAAGAGGAGGCTTACTGTGGAGATATTCCCTAAGGAAAAAAAATGATCTGACATTTTCAGAATATTTGAATTCCACGGTGATATTTCATCATTTTTATGAGGATAAATGGAATTCAGATTTGAGTTTGTTTAAAGTCATTCAAGTTTATGATGCACCTGCTGTTTTCTTTTTCTTACTACAAATTTCCTCATTTACACTGTAATCCGTTTCTTTCCCCTCATTTCTATTTAAATTGCCTCGTCAGAGTTGACGATTCACTTCATTTTATTCTGATTGTTTTCTTTCTCTGTAGAATGGTCCCTAGATACCACCTCTGGCTTCATTTCCTTTAGCCAACAATTTACTGTTTGTCTTTCCATCTATACAACTACCCCCATCCCAAGTGTCCTTGGAATCCCCTCTCTTGATTTTCTTGACCCTTTTCTGTTTTCTTCCTATCCGTATCACTATTCCAGTCCCACCTACCTTATCTCTCTTCTTCTTCCTCCCACCCATGGGGATCTCACATCTCTCCTCGATGCCAGTAAACTAGTGGGTCAACCACAATAGTCTATAGAATCAGCTGGTAAAATTTTAAAATCCTGCCATTCTCACTGCAGTCTTAAAACTGTTAAATCAGAATCTCTGGACTGAGACCAGGTCCTGTACAGTTTTGCTGTTTTTTCCTTAAGTTATAATTTACATGCATACCATTACATGCACAAATCTTTGGTGTTATTTTGTTAATTCATATGCCTGTGCAATAAAACTCCCTATCAAATTATGGAGAATTTCTGTCACCCTACAAGTTTTTCACCCTTTCACAATCAGTCCTTACTTCACTGCCTCCTAAATGTAATAACTGTTCTAATTTTTATCACCAAGGATTATTCTGTGCTATTCTAGAACTTTCCATTGATACGTATCTGAGATTTTTTTCTGGCTTGGGGATATGAATAAGATGGATACAAATATTCTTGGGCAGGGAGCTGGGGAGATAGCTCCGAGGCACAAGTGCCTGCTGGGCAAGTGCAAGGTCGTGAGTTTGAACCCCGGTCCCACAAAAAAAAAATATTCTTGGGCAATTTCTCGTGTATATATAATTTGAGTTTCTTAAGATAAACACCTAGGTATTGAATAACTAGGGCACAGGCTGTCTTTTTTAACATTGCATAATCTATTGGGTGTATAATATAGTGTTGTTATTTTTAATTTTTTATGTACTTCATTATTGCAGAGTCTCATTATGCAGTGCAGACTCATAGTGATCCTCCTGCTTTCAGCCTCCCCAGTGCTGGGATTATAGGCATGGACCACCAGACCCAGACTCTGCCCAGCTCACCTGCCCTGGGGGCAGGGCTAGAGAAGCATGTGGTGCAGGGATCAAACTGCTGTCCCTGTGCTTTCCTAAGCAGGCTCTTTATTCTGATAAGCTATCTTGCTGGCTCTATTTTTTAAATTTTGAAAATTTTCCCAACGTATATATAGGTTATTAAGAACCAGCTTTTACATAACAATCCTAATCCATGTCTAGATTTAACTATTACCATTAGGAGTGTCCAAAAACTGAGTTATCTTTGGATCAATAAGCTCTTCTTTATTATAAGTATGAAATGCAGGGACCAAGGAGATAGCCCTGTGGAATAAGTGCTTCCCTGGCAAGTGTAAGGTCCTGAGGTCAATCCTTGGTACCAAAAAAAGTATGAAATGTTTGGGGAGCATATCAGCACTGAATCTTAATCTTCAGTGTTCCATGAATTCATGGAGATTTTGTTAAAATGCAGCTTCTAACACAGTAGGTATGGAGTGGGGCCAATGCTGCCTGGAAATTGAATGATAAGGGCATATTCAGTTCCTGCATTAGGTAAAAGATTACAGAGGAAAACTGAGAGTCCTTCATGAGCTATAACTTCATAATCAAATGGCATCTTTATTCTCTAGGCTAATCCTTTGAACAGGCTACAGCCTCTGAACATTTCCATTTGGATTCATGGGTATTATAACAATGCCACATCCATAAGTAAAGTCATTATATTACCAATAGACTCTCTGTCAAACTCACCCTGGTTATATTTATCAATATCACTTACCTTGAAACTCTACTTATCAGAGCTACCATTCTCTTTGTCATTTTGTCTTTTTCCTTCATGATCAGTCATCACCAAGACTTTTTAAAATCTCCTTTAATGTAATTCAGCCCACATATATGGTCTCAGTTACTTTTCTTATTGCTGAGACAAAATACCAAACACTCAAAGTTAAAGGAGTGAAGCTTTATTTAGCTCACAGTTTTTACAGCTTTTAGTTTAGAATCAGCTGGCTTCTAGGCAGCGTGGTGTGGCAGACAGGCACCACAGAGGTGAAACAGTTCATGGGGCCAGGAGGTAGTAAAACATGCAAGGACCAACCATAGTGCTTCCTATCCCTTATATATTGTATGGTCCAGGTTGCTTGGGTGGGTAGCTTTCACATCCTTAATCTGAGTGTCCTTGATACTAGCATTGCACCATGAACCAATCCGTGTCACACATTCCAGGTACAGCCATTTATAAAATGCCCCAACTGTGACTTCAATAGGCTTATGAGGACTTCTAAACCCAAGCCATGATACACACACCTAGTTGTGAAAGACAACAAGAAGCCCTGTGTATTTCAGAAGAATAGGCTCCATACTTTAGTAGGGGAGAAACATGCCAACAACTATACAATAGAAGGCAGTGACATGAAATTCTTTTATAGTTGGTCTAGTCTTCACTCCACAAGTTCACAATGCAAATTAAGCTGCTTTGTCCATTGCTGCAGCAGCCTCTTACAGGGAGAAATAGCATCACATTTTTCACACATTAAAAGGCTACACGCTCTATTTGTGCTTGTTTTCCCAGATAATTTCATGACATCATTCCTCTTCTGTAAAGATTAAAATATTTTCTGTCTTACTGTTGATCATTTAAATTTTAATCACTCCATCTATCCTTTGGGCTGCTTCATAATCTGTTACTGTAGGTAACATAGACCTTCTTTTTCGAAAACGAATAAAATCTTGTGTATTCCAAGCTGGGCGTGGTGGCGCACGCCTGTAATCCCAGCACTTGGGAGACTGAGGCAGGAGGATCAATGTGAGTTCGAGACCAGCCTGGGCTACAAAAGTGAGCTTAAGGCCAGCCTGAACTGCATAGTGAGACCCTGTCTCAAAAAAAGACAAAAAAAAATATATAAATATAAAAATAAAAAAAGAAGTTAAGCCGGGCGTGGTGGCGCACAGCTGTAATCCCAGCACTCGGGAGGCTGAGCCAGGATGATGGCGGGAGTTCGAGACCAGCCTGGGCTACAAAAGTGAGCTCAAGGCCAGCCTGAACTGCATAGTGAGACCCTGTCTCAAAAAGCAAAAAAAAAAAAAAAAAATCTTGTGTATTCTTGACAGGTTACAGCCGTCAGTGATCTCTGTATTTTTCTGGAAAACTCAAGCACTAACACATAAATATGAAAAGGATTTTAGCATTTCCTTGCTTAATGATCTCTTTATTTTTCCTAAATTATCACACATGTCATTTTTAATAGAGATCGATGAAGATAAAGTTCTTATTATATGCATCCATCACGTCCAACACAGTTCCTCTGTAGTGTTTATGGGAGAAGAATTGAGACAGAAAAGAAAGGAAACCATGCAATGTTAATCTTTTGTTTCCGCTATTTGTCAAATACGTTAGGATTTGCTTCATATAAAGCAACTTCTGTAATATTCACAGGCATTCTAGGAGGTATTATTCTTCCTTGAAAATGACTCAGGTTAGTGACTCAGAAGGAATGGCCCTGGGACCAGCAGAATCAACTAGAGCCGTGATAAATGCAGATTTCCAGTCTCATCTATAGACCTACTAAATCAGAAATTCTGGCAGGGAAGCCCAGCAATCTGTGATTCTGACACATACTCAATTTTCATAATCACTAAGTTATAGTTTGAAGAAATTAACCAACATTAAGTAGCTTGTTAATAACAAAGCTGTGGTCAATGGTATGCACCTGTAATCCTAGCACTTGGGAGGCTGAGGCAGGAAGACTGACATAAATTCAAGGCAAGCTTGGACTACATAGTGAGTTGAAGGTCAGCTGGAACTACATAATACACAGTGAGACCATAACTACACATTGAGACTCTGTCCATAAAGGAAAACCCACATAGAGACACACACACACACACACACACACACACATGCACAAACATACACACACAGGAAAGAGAAAGAGTGAGAATAAGCCAAATTGGATCATTTATTTTGCATTTTAAAAATCTAGAATAAATTTTAATGAAAAAATTAAAATATTTCTGATAAATAACCATACAAATTATTAAAATTCAAGAACCTCGTATTCTTCCTGTGTTGTAGCTTGTATCGAGCTGTCCCCTCAAAGCCCCTTGCAGCTGTAGGTGGGGCTTTTTGGAGGTGGCTGGATCTAGGGCGTGCGATGCCGCAGTGAAGGATGTGATGTTAGCCCTGATCCTTAGTGTCACACAAGGAGTGAGGCTGTCCTAGCCTGAGAAATATGAAAGAATATAAAAGAGACACAAAGAGGGTCATCACCTACTGCTTGTAGCTTGCAACTTGCCACCTTGCTGCCTTCTGCCTACCGTGAACTGCTTCCCCACTGTGGCACACCTCTGCCACACCACCCTGCCTTGGAACCAGCCACCTATGACCTGAAACTTCACAAACTGTAAACCAAAGAAACCTTTCCTCCTTTTATTTAAGTTGTTAGGTATTTTCTCAGTGATGAGAGAAATAACTAAGATCCTGTTAACATAACTTTGGATTTCCATGAGGACAGAAGCAACTAAAATGATAGAAACACAATCTCTATTTTCTCCTACATCTTGTTGTCTTAGAGGTTGTGTGCCTATGTTAAGATCAAAATAATATAATTCTAGCCTCCTAAAATAATAGAATAGATGTTAAGAGAACTTTATTTTAGGCTTAGTCAAATATTCTACAGAGCAATTAGTAAAGCCTGTCTGAACTTCTAAAAAAAACTCATTTTCAGGGACTTCTGGGTTAGTTTAGTTGTTTAAAGCATCTGCTTGGGCAAACTCAGTCAGGCTCAGGGGATCATGGTTTGATCCCCAGCTGTACACGCTATATCAGGCCTGCTCTTAAGGCAGCCTGAGCCAGTCAAAAAGAAGAAAAAACCTTACTTCCTTCTGAAGTTTTAAGGGTTGGTCTGATAGTTCAGCTGACTAAAAAGACTGCTTAGGCAGACTACAACAACAGGTGTTCGATTCCCAGCATACCATGCTGGTCCCCCACCTTTGGAGCACACTAAGACAGTGATGGAGACTGGGCATGATGGCACGGGCCTATAATCACAGCACTTGGGTGGCTGAAAACAGGAATATCACTACTAGTCTGATCTACATAGTGAGACCTTATAAACCCTGTAGACACAGTCCTAAATACTATATATATATATATATAATCTCACTAGCCTTAGTTATAAGATGAAGAGAAAATCTATATCTATGTTATCAAATTCTGTTAACTTTTATACAGAAGAAACTCTAGACTTTGAAAACCACCAACTGTATCTGAACTTTTAAAATTTTTTCATTCATTTTACAACAATAAGATACGTTGACATTTTAGCAGCATCTTTAAAATGTACTATTAAAACATCTATTATTTTTATTTTGTAAGAGCCCTTCTCTAATGCTTTGTGCATACATGTAAAAAATGACTGGACTACATTTAAGATGTTGCCACCAAAATCAGCAGTGTCAGTCAAACTGCATAGACACCCGTGCTAGCCAGGTAAAACTTTACTCCGCTACAAGTGTAGACAAGATGTTTCAACACATGGCTAACACTGACTGCCCTAATGGAATGAACTATTGTCAAAGAGGAAAGAGACTTTAAAGATTCTTTAGTTAAATGTCCTCTTCCATGTACAATGAATCTGAAACGCTAAAAATGAAGGTCACATCTTCATGATATTCTCAAAAACCACAGGACCTAGAGTCTAAATGTCCTAACTAGGGATGGCCAAGTAGTTCAGCAGATTAAAGCGTGTGCAAGCAGGTGCAGGGGCTGGAAGTTGAATCCCTGGGTTTACCATGCATGCCCTGCATTTGGAGTGCGCTGAGACTGCAATTGAGACTGGGTGTGGTAGCACGCATCTGTAATCCCAGCTCTTGGGACGCTATAAACAGGCATATCACTACAAGTCCGATCTAGTAGTGAGACCCTGAACACTCTGTAGACCCTTCCCAACAATACAAAAATAAAGGAAAATAAAAATAAAATACAAATGTCCTAACTAGTTTAAGAAGGTTTTTTCCTTTGTTTTGTTTTTGAACATGAACAGTTGTAAAGGTAACTTATTCATAGGAGCAATATAAGGTTAAATAAAGTTTCCCAGTTTGACTTATTCTTTTAGTATTGGAGAAGTGTCAGCAAGGAATGTAATATTATCCCCTAGTGTCCACGTTTATTTAAAGGAAAGAAGCATTCAGCTGCAGTATACAATAGAAAAGGAAAAGGAAAGAATCCATTTAGCCTCTTCCTCCATTCCCTCAGCATAATTTCCCAAATAAGGGAAGATACATGATTATCAGAAGGTGTATGAAAGCTTAGGTTCTTCCAGGCTTGCTTCTTTTAGAAGACTCTGTCCTTTATACAAATACACATATCATATTTTCAACAATGTAAGCAGATACTTTTTTTTTTTTTTTTGTCTTTTTGAGACAGGGTCTCGTTATGCAGTTGAGGCTGGTCCTGAGCTCACTTTTGTAGCCTAGGCTGGTCTCGAACTCGCACCGATCCTCCTGCCTCAGCCTCCCGAGTGCTGGGATTACAGGCGTGAGCCACCACGCCCGGCATAAGCAGATACTTTTTAATTTCCTTACCCAACCACATAATCTATCATTCAGTTAGGAATGACAATAACCTCCTCAGATCACAATAAACACAAATACTACATGATGTCACTGATAGATCTCACTAATATGTAGAAACTAAAGACTTTGATCTCATAGAAATACAAATAGTGGTTATTATTATGGGCTAAAAGGCAGTGCCAAGGGAAAGAGTTAGTGGAGATATTTCTCAAAGTTTATGAAACATCAGCTAAGAAGAATGTATTTAAGGGAACTATTGTACCCTCAGTGTAGAGTCAAAAATGGTGTACTCCTGAAAATTAATTGGAAAGCATATGTTCAGTGTTCTCACCACAAAATGACACTACTTGAGGTAATGGGTATATTAATTAGCTTGATTTAACTATTCCAGGATGTGTGTGTGTGTGTGTGTGTGTGTGTGTGTGTGTATGTATTTGAAAATATCATGCTGCATATAATAAATATATACAGTCTTATCTCTCAATTTAAAAATGTCAGTAAAAACAAAATCTACCACCAGTTAAAAGTCAGCTATAAAGACTAGAAGATGTGAGTTGTTTTATGTTTTTTTTTTTATGTATTTAGTACAGGGTCTACAGAGTCTCATTACTCAGATCAGAATCATAGTGCTTCTCCTATTTTCAGCCTCCCAAGTTCTGGGGTTACAGGTATGCATACTACACCCAGGCTCAATCACTTTCTCAACATGCACCAGGGGTGGGCCTGACAAGTCATGCTGGGGATTGAACCTTGGCCACTACACTGTGCATAAGCAGGAATTTTAGTCCACTGAACTATTTATAGGTCTTGCTTTAACTTGGTCTTAACCATCCAGCAGAAAAATGTAACCATGAGGTATAAAAAGTAAAGCTATATTAATATGCTGAGTTCTAAAAGACTCAAATCCACAACTTTGGACAATTGTCAGTTGTGCTGATAACTCACTACTATTATGGACTATTGGACTATTTTGGCTGAATTCACACATCTACATCTGGCATCAAGTATGAAAAGATCCTTTAAAGACTTCTCCAAATACAGCTTTTCTACCTTCAATAGAACACCCATCTCTAACAAAACAAACCAAAAAAGGAGGATATAAACAAAGGACCATTTTGTTGTGCAAAGAAAATATATATGTACTTATATATGTATATAGTTAGGATAGATACACAGCTACTTTCTCTTAGTTCAATGAGAAGAACATTTTGTACTAATAGTGTTTAGGCAAGATACTATGTCTTCATCTTGTCCTCTGAATAATGACTACAAATACAAGATGGAATTATTAATTATTGTAACCATCTTACTAACCTGAGGCTGACAGGTTAGTCCTGTTTTGAAATAGTTTCATTGGTATTTTATCCTTTTGTCTCATTAAAATAAATAAAAATAAAAAGCTGTGAAAATAAGAACTAAGAATATTTCTATGGCTACCTTTACTATAAATATTGATTCAAAATTAATAGAAAAAAATGAGCATGAAAGAAAACCTTTAGGTGGTAATATAGTCAGCTATCATCATAGAATCAAGGTAAGGCAGAATTTTCATAAGTAAACTTCTAAAATCACAAACAACATTAAAAAAATTTGGAAGTATAGAAGAAAAGAAGAGAAGGAGGGAGAAGACTGCTGTCATCAATAGACACTATGAAAAAGGAAAAAAAGTAAACCAGAAGTCTTATAACAAAAAGGGATTAATATTCAAAATGTAGACAATAGATACAGACAAAGTACTCAAGGAGCTTAGGAAAATGACAGAAAAACATAGAAAAGGGATAAAATCCAAGAAACAGATTCAAACATTTTCCAGCAAATTTAAAATACTGTTGAATGGAAGCACAGCAAAATGAACCATGGTGAGAACAGAATATCAGACCTGGAGAAGAGGATTGTTGTTAATGTTCAAAAAAGAGAAGATATTTAAAAGTAGCAAAGGAACATGAAAAATCAGTCCAACACCACTCCTATTCAGTATAGTTCTGGAAACAATATCCAGAATTTGGACAAGAAAAATAAATAAAATGAATAAGAACAGGAAGTAAAGAAGCTAAATTATTATTTGCAAATGTCATGCATGATACTCTATATAGAAGACCCTCAAAACTCCATCAGAAAATACTAAATTCAATAACCAAATTTAGCAGTATAGCAGCATAGAAAGTTAGCACTCAAAAATCAGTAGCATTCCCATACACAACGAACACACTGAGAGGGAATTTTTTAATCATATTAATTTTAATGAAAGAGAAATGGCAATGAGACAGTTTAAAAACAGTTTGTAGGACAGTTACAATAATTAATACATTGCATATTGTTGTCTTCATAGTAGTTGTTCAGAGTACAAAATGCAGACATAATAACTTTTCTAAACACTATTAGTACAAATCTTTCTTCTCACTGAGCTAAGAGAAAGTAGCTGTATGTATAGGCCAATAGTCTATAAAAGTAGTGGGGTTATCAGCAGAACTGGCAATGTTGGAAGGTGTTTACTTGAGACTTTTATAGCTCAGCAAAGAAAAACAAACCCTTTACAATAGCATCTGAAAAATTAAATATTAGAAGTTAATCTAACAAAGGAAGTAAAATACCTTCACATTGCAAAACTATAGTATTCTAAGAAAAGAGATTGAAGAGCATATCAGAAATTAGAAAGCTATCCCTTGCTCTTTGGTAGGAAGAATACATATAGTCAAATTGGCCATATTTCCAAAATTACTATATATATTTAATGCAATCCCAATCAAGATGCCAACAGTATACCACAGAGAATTAGAGACTACAATAACAAAATTCATTAGAAACCAGAATAAACCTAGAATACAAAAGTAATCTTGGACAAGAAAGTCAAAGCAGGGGGCACTGCAATCCCTGACCAGAAATTATATTACAAGTCTACAGTAATAAATGCAGCATGATACTCACCCCCAAAGTAGACTTGAAGATCAACTGAACAGATTAGAAGATACGGAAACAAATGATTCTAGAAAAACTGGCTTTCTATATGGTAAAGATTAAGGCTAGACCTATACTTTTCACTGTGTACCGAATTAAATTTTATTTATTTATTTATTTATTTATTTATTTATTTGGTATAGGGTCTTGCTACATAACTAAGATCCATAGTGATCCTCCTGTCTCAGTCTCCCCAGCACTGGGATTACAGGTGTGTTCCACCATACCTAGTTTCTGTGGACAGCACAGCATGCCCGAAGTTCTAGGACTGGCTTGGCATGAGGTACCAGGGATTGAACTTGGGTCCTTGCACTTACTAAGCATGCACTTAGATTGCTGAGCTATCTCCCCAGCCACTAAATTAAAATTTAAATTGATTGAAGACCTAAATACTAAAACAAAAGCTCAAAACCTATTGGAAGATAGACTAGATAGAACTCTTGAAGATATAGACACAGGCAAACACTTTATCACACTGGAACTAACACAAAGAATCAGCAACTGGGATCCTATCTCATTAAAGAACTTTTGTACAGTAAGAGAAAGCAACAGGGGGAAATGACAACACATAGAGTGAGAAAAAATTTGTGTGTTCCTCAAAGAGCTAACATCTAGAATAGATAAAGAATTCAAAATGCAGAACTTCAAATTTAAAGACCCAATCCAAAAATGGGCTTCTCAAAATTGTAAATAAATATATAGAAGTTCAATATCACTGATCATTCAAGAGATGTAAATTGTTTTATCTTTAATTTTAAGGAAGGGTCTATAGGTTATTCAGGGTCTCACTACTAGATCAGACCCATAGTAATCTGCCTGTTTATGGCCTCCCAAGAGCTTGGATTATAGGAGTGTACTACCACGTCCAGTCTCAATTGCCCTCTTTTTTTTTTTTTCCAATTCTTTTATTGTTTAAATATAACAATGGTTATATTACATATTTTCATCATCGGATCAGTTTAGAATACATATAGGTATATAAGATTGATCAAACAACTAAACATTAACCTTTCTAAATCCACATTACTTTTTTTTTTTCTTTTCCCCCTTTTTTTCTTTGAAAGTTGACATATTACATATTGTCCTCACAATCATTCTATAGAGTGCAGTGTGTGGGTATGACCCACCTCCCTACTAATGTTGCATAGAAAAAAGAAAGAAAGAAAGAAAAAAAAAAAAACAGGAAAGAATATACTCCGTTTGGACTAAGAGGAAGCAGATACATATACAATCAAAGGTTTTGCAATTGCAGTGTGCCACCAGTGAAGCTTGTGACGTTGGAGGCTATTGAATCTAAGCCTCCTAAAGCTCATCTCACCAATCTAGCTCTGCGTTCCATGCATTGTAATTAAGGATTTTTTTTTTT
>PVJA010024629.1:0-31631 GCA_004027025.1 Myocastor coypus | reverse complement strand
TCTGTAAATTTAAGCTGATGAGAGTGTGGCTAGATAATATCATGGTTCCAGAAGATGAGGGAAATTGAACGAACTAGGTGAGGGGGCGTGAATCAGAATTTCTGTTTCATATTTATTAACAAAAGATGATACAGAATTAACATGGTTATTAAATGAATGAAGGAATAAGCTTTATTTATTGAACAGTTTTGACACCTAGCAACATTTGTTTTATGCTGTAAAATCTTTAAAAATTTCCATCTCTTCTTATATGTAAAAATATTTACGTATTAGTGGATAAAAGTTTAAAAAGTCTAATTTGTGAAATGCAACAGGGCAGAATGAGACTGTAAGAGCTTCTTTTATCAAATTCTTATTCACTTTTCTAGGTGAGTAAGAAAAAGCCAACTGAGGGAAGTGACTTTGCTACCTAGTACAGCTGGTGGTTAAGTCAGGGTGAATGAGGTTCCTGAGCTGGCAACGCGAGGCGCTCTTTTTATTGGATTGTTTCCCACTTCTCCCAGTCTTTCCTTTAGCGTGGAATACAAAACCGCTGGGAATACAGCGGACATAGAAATCATTACTGCATGCTTATTATGCATATAATGGAATCCTTGTGTGGCAAACACTGACAAGAGGAAAGATTCAATTAGGCATTTAGGGTCCAGCAATCCTTGTAATGAATGCTGGTATTTATATACTTTCAAGAATAACTATGGAAATCTTGATTTTGTACTTGTTTGTGTAATTAAAGTGTTAGTATGCCATAAAAATGCAAATCCTCATGTTTATGCTCTGTTGCACACTCATGTTGTATTATAAAATCTTCTGTGTTTTCTTCTTGTCACCAGTGTACTGTTTGTTTCCTATTTCTTGTCATGTGAAAACTCTCTCAATTTTGTCTCCCTCTCTCATTTTTCTTTGTAATACTTGGTTAGATTTCGTTTTACTTTTATAACTGCAATAATTTGATTTAGTGGCTATAATACTCAGGACTTTTGATATAATAGAAATCATATAGTTCATAGTTTTATTGATTTCTTGTGTCATTTTAAATAATAACATAGAATAATAATAAACTTAGGCATAATTATCATAAAATTACCAGGATTCTATATTAATATTCACTGTTTGCATTGTTATTGATAATTAACCTATTATTAACAAATATTTTTGCAGCCTTTCCTCCATAAGACTCAGCTTTCTAACATTAATCTCAGTAGCAGAATATTTAGTGATAATAAAGATGATATTGAAATAAAGAGTAGCTTAACTTTAAGATGCATCCAACCTAAATTATGATTTTTAAAAAGTTGTTAATTTCTTAAAATTGTTATATAAAATGATGATCTGTTTTGTATCTATAATATGTAAAACATCTGTCTTAATATCTATTCTTTCATTTTTAGCATAAAATTAACCCAGAAATAACTTAGATGTTTGTATAAATTCAAACATTCCTCACCAGCTGTAAGCCACAGTTTTGGATTACTAAATAGCACTGAAGTATATCTCACTCAAAACTCAGTTAGCCTCCTTGTGGAACATGAACTCCTACCAAGAATCGACAAGTAGAATCTTACCAATTTAAAAACTTTCTACACAGCAAGAGACAGCAGTGAAAAGACCACCTAAAGAATGGAAAAAAATCTGCCTTCCATTAATCAAACATACTCTAGGATATATAAAAAAAAGCTTAAAAAATTAGACCTCCTAAAATTAAAAAAAATTAATAAAAATGGTTGAAATAAAATGGATATTCACTTCATGGATGAAGTACAAATGGCCAATAAATACATGAAGAAATGTTCAACATAGGGGGACATTCGAGAAATGCATATTAAAACAATATTGACATTCCTTCTTACCATAAAAAAAATGCCTACCATCATGAAATCAAATAATAAATGTTGCCACGCCAGTGAGGAAAAGAGAAGCCTTCTATATTGTTGATGGGGTCATAACTTAATAAAAAGACTATGGAAATTAGTATGAAGAGTCTCTAAAGACGTAAAACTAGAAATTCCATTCAACTCAGTTCTACAAACAGCATATTACAGGGATATCTGCATGCCCGTATTTACAATAGCACAACTGATGACACATGAATCTTGAAAGCAGCCTTTGTGTCTATCTGTAGAGGACTGGATAAAGATTAAATTGTATTTATACACAATGAAGTAGTTCTCTGTCTTAAAGAATGATAGACAAGTCATTTGTAGGAAAATACATGCACCATGAGAGCGTCATGTTAGGTGAAATCAATCAGACCCAAAAACTTAAATTTCACATGATTTACCTTATATGGGAAACTCAAAATATGCATAAAATGCAAAAAAAAGGTAACTAGGCAGTAGGAGTTAGGATCAAGAGATGAAGGCACGTGGGATAGAGAAGAGCACAAAGGGACACAGAAGAAATTAAATCATGTTATGTATGCATACCAACACCACCCAAGAAATTTAAACATGACCGCACATCAGATTTTCAAGTTGGCCTGAAGGGCCTTGAGCAATCAGAGCGAGAGTGAAGGTGCCAACCACCAGCTGTGGGGCTCTATTGTGGTCTGGACCTCTCAGCATCAGAGACTTCATACACCAGCCAGGGTTTCCAGGTCTGAGAGGCCTGTGGGTCACAAGGTTGAGAGCATCTGAGCTTTCTTCTTTTACTCACATACTGGGCATGGGTGGATAGGGGGAATGTGGAGTTTGAAAGGATAAAACACTGCAGACTATAAAGAATATTAATATGGAAGAAAGTAAAATAAAAAAAAGAAGTAGTACTTCAATACTGCTTCTTGGAATTCCTAGTGTTTAAAGAGACTCTTAAGAAGTGGACGAGCCAGCCAAATAGCACAATGGATTAAAGAACCTGCACACAGGCTCAGGGCAGGGGCTGGGGATTTGATCTCTAGGCATGTGGTGCTAGCCCCACCCATGGGGGCAGGCTGAGACAGCAATTGAGACTGGGCGTGGTGGCACATGTCTGTAATCCCAGGTCTTGGGATGCTATAAATAGGTAGATCACTGTGAGTCTGACCTAGTAGTGAGATCCTGAATACCCTGTAGACCCTCCCTTAAAATACAAAAACAAACAAACAAAAACCCAGATCTTTATTTGATTTTCATTTTTATTTCATGGTCTCAGTGAATTCTTTAAACCCTTACATTCCTAATTTTCTCACTATCAGAATTGGGAAGGATTCTGATAGAAGCTATGTGCTGTCTATAACAGCAAATAATAGTTCTGGCAAGGTGAAATTTGTCCAAACTTGGGACCCTTCGCTCTCCCTTCACCACCAAGGCTTTGCATTTGTATTTTCCAGGGAGACTGCATGTTGATGATGCATTCTCCCTTCAGGCATCTTTCATGTTGATATTTATGCTAATCTAGTTGATGATTGCCTGATACTGCCTGACATTTTTATGTATTTTTAATTTTGTTCTTAAGTTATATTTTATAGGGCCATCCAGATAGCTCAGCAGATTGCTGAGGCCCAGTCTAATAAGGCAGACTCAGGGACCGGGGTTGATCTTCTCTGGAGTGCTGTGCCGGCCCATCTCCGGGGTGTGCTGAGACAACACTGAGATTGGGTGAGGTGGTGTGCGCCTGGAATCCCAGTGCTTGGGTGGTGAAAACAGGAGGATTACTGAGTCTGATCTGTGTAATGAGACCACGTAGATCCTGTACTTAATACATAAAAAATATAAATTATATATATATATATGTATATATATATGTATATATATATATATACATGTATATATATATATGCATGTATTTGGCACAGGGTCTCACTAGGGACCTTGGACAGCATTGCTTTCTAAAATTACTACACCCTCTCATTACTTTTTGGGGAGAAGTATATTGTAAAGGCCATGTGAGACTCTATTCCATGGGTTTTATTTTCATTTTCTTTGCATGGGAAGATAGATACTCGCTGTTTAAAGGTGATAGAATTGTCGCCAGGTGAAGGTGACATGTAAATAGAAATTTGAAAGATTTATCATAGAAAAAAGTGTAAAGGACTTCCAAGAAACTTCGAAATCAATAAATCAGAAGAGTGGGAAAACACAATGTATTATATGCATTAGCTTTTTTTTGGGGGGGGGGCTTAATTCAGACAACCTGACTTACTCATATTACTCCAAGAAAGCTATTAACTACACTTCTTTTTTGGAAAAATTGAATAAGATTTGGAAATTAATTTTATTATCATCTTACTTACAATTACCAAGGAAACTGATCACTTTTATTTAGGATTAAATAGATGGCTAGAATTGTCGAGTGGGTGGAGAAAGTGATCTGAGGATTTGTTTTATCTCAGTTTTATTGTTGAGGAAGTTGAGACCAGAAAATGCTATGCGATTGTGCAGGGTGCTCAGCAAGGAAGAGGCAGAGCTGATGTTCCTAAAGAGATGAATCTGAAGCCTAAGGCCATGATGTCCTAGGCAAATGAAGTGTGGCCCCAGGAAAGTCAGGTGGGGTGATTTGCACTGCTGAGAAAAAATAGGGTATGGTCTTTCAATATAGTGGTATTTATTGACTACATTAAAAAAGAATCAGCGATGTGTCAGTGGGAAAAAGTAGGTATTATATAAATGAATTAGGGAGTAATAAAATAAGAACCTATAGTTCTGGAGAGTTAGCTCAGGGGCACAAGTATCTGCCTGGTAAGTACAAGGTCCTGAGTTCAACCCCTGTTTACACACACACACACACACACACACACACACACACACACACGAACTTATAGGCAGCAATTATAACATTTTCTTACATGAAATGTACATGAAATGTACCTATGGAAGGTAGAAATATTAGTTAGCATTCTAGACCATTTGAGAGAAAGGGTTTTGCTTAGTAGTGAACTGAATGCTTCACTCATTTGAAGAAATAGGGAAAACAATGAAATTTAAAAAGAATGAGGAAGATAGCTATCTTTTTTAGCCCATATATCTCTGTAAGTTTTGTTTTGCAAACTTTAGTTGTTAAATATTCAGAAGAGACACTTAATGATATTATTATCCTGTAACAGAGGCAGTTAAGCTTAACATCACTATCTGCCTGATTATCACATACCTTAGGCATAAAAAGGAACTCCTATTTTCCAAAAACTATGGATATTATAAAATAAGATCAGTGAGGACTCAGGGCATAATAGAACGTCTGCTGTGACATACTGTAACTAAGTGGTGTCCCAAATTTAAAAGGAGATTATGGGGTCACAGAAGAAAGTGATCAGTGATGTACAGTCCACCTAAGGAGAGTTACCTAGAGAGAAAACATTCTCTCAGGCTTTCACAGAGAGCAAAGTGGTCAAGCAGTTGCCGTGACTCATCCAGATGACTGACACTGACAAAGATCGACAACATGTGGTACATAGTTCCACAATAAATCCTAAGGGAATTTGACTGACCTTGTTAGGAAACAAAAGTTATATTTTTAGTTATATAGCTCATGCTTTAACTTGGTCTTACTCATCCAGCAGAAAAGTGTAACCACGAGATATAAAAACCAAAGCTATATTAATATGCTGAGCTATAAAAGGCTCAAGTTAACAATCTTGGACAGGGGGACACCCACTCGAGACCCCCCATCCTGTCCCTCTCTCTGATAGGAGCTCCTTCAATAAATATGTTCTGCTCATTATCTCCATTTGTTCCAAAAAAACAAAACAAAACAAAACAAAAACAAAAACAAAAACAAAAACAAAAAAAGAAAACAATCTTGGACAATTGTCAGTTGTGCCAATAACTTACTACTATTATGGACTATTGGACTATGTTGGGTTATATTGCTGAATTCAAATACCTACAATCTTTGGACTGGCATCAACTATGAAAAGGTCCTTTAAAGTCTTCTCCAAATACAGCTTCTCTAATTAGAATGGGACACCCATCTCTGACAAAACAAAACAAAAAAGGGGGATATAAATAAAGGAACATTTTGTTGTGAAAAAATATACATGTATACGCAAGATAGGACAGATATACAACTACTTTCTCTTAGTTCACTGAGAAGAAAGATTTGTACTAATATTGCTTAGATAATATATCATATCTGCATCTTGCTCTCTGAATAACTACAATGAAAACAATTATATGCAACGTGTTAATTATTGTAACTGTCTACTAACATCTTGTGAAATGGTTTCATTGCTATTTTATCTTTTTTCATATTAAAATGAATGAGAAGAAAAGAATGAGGAAGATGGAAGGAAAAATATCAAAAGAGAGAAATGAGTTATAAGTCAAAATCTGAAAATAGCTGGAAGGGTTATAGTGAGTCATACTTTTGAGGGGAAATCCATGCATGTTAATCAGAAAGCGTCATCTCAAGTGAAGTTTGTGAGAACATAAATAACAATAGATAATGAAGTTCTGACAAATGGTTAGGATTTTCCTCACTCCTGAAATAATAGAGATCGTCCTTTTTCTAAAAACTGAGAAAGCTGCTGTCCAAAGCTGACCAAGGTCAGAATCATTAGTCCACTTGGAACCCAGGGCAAAAGATTCGGGAAGACTCAGCCTGGTGATGGTACCCAAGACTCCTTGGCAGTTGGAGAAGAATTAATTGGTGACCCAGCACTAATTGGAGTGCAGCGCTGCCAAGATCATTAGCCTGCTGTTTTTCTGAAATGTGCCTATTTCTTCCAATTAGCATCTCAAAATCTTTAGTCTTAAGATTAGTTTCCTGTTGTTCTGAAATCAATGAAGCAAAGTATCTTATGCAATTTTGGAGAAAGGGTCTGGGTGCCATGGCACACACCTGTCATCCTAGCAGTTCAGAGGCTGAGACAGGAGGATCACAATGCATTCAAGGCCAGCCTGGGCTACATAGCAAAAGCCTGTCTCAACACACACACACACACACACACACACACACACACAGAAAGATTATGGTTTACTGGCTTCAGTAGGCATTTTAGTTGAATAAACATACAATTTAGATAAATACATTGAATATAATAATTCTTATCACCTATTATGTACATCCTAATAATTTATTTGTAGAATAAATGTTGGTGTGATATGAATCACATAATTTGTTAGTTTAAGTTGTATATATATAATAATTGACCCTATTGTTCTTATTGAAAGTTGAGTAAAATTAGAATTAAGGTTATTAAATTGTGGACTATGGATACTGATTTCAAACCACTGTGTTTTAGTATATTTCAAATCTAAAATATGTACATTTCTGTATATATATCCCAAATATCTGTCCTATAAATCTGTCCCAAATGAATCTATGTGTGAGATGGAAAAATTTTCAGCTGATTTTATTGTGATTTTTTAGAATTTTACACATTTGGCATAGGCTCTCACTATGCAACTTGGACTCGTTGATTTTGCTGTCTCAGCCTCCCCAGAATTGGGATTTCAGGTGTGTACCACCATGCCCAGGCTCAGTAGCCTGCTCATCACACCCAGGGGTGGGGCTGGCACGGCATGTAGTACTGGAGATCAAATTCTGGTTGTTGTGGTTTATGTCTAGTTGTCCCCTCAAAGCCTCATGTCGTCATTGGGCAGGGACTTCTATAGATTGTGACTTGAGTCTCAGTGAGTCACTGGGATTATGTGTTTCAGTACTGATGGCATTTGGTCTGAGTAGGGCTGGGACTATGGGTGTGCTCTAGGGCAGATATCCTAAGGTAGAGAGCCTGATAGGAATATAAAGAGAGACAGAGAGACAGACTAGAGTTGTGCCTCTCTGCTGCCCTGTTTGGTTGGCTACTTCTGCCACCATTTTTGTTGCTGTTCCACCACCATGAACTGAATGCTCTCTATCCTGTTCCACTCAGCCTTGGGCCAGGTGAATATGGACTGAAACCTCCTTGAACTGTGAGCTAAATAAACTTTGCTTTCCTTCATTTTGAGTGTCAAGTATTTGTCCCAGCAACGAGTAAAAAGTAACTAAGACAGAATTTGATACCAGAGAAGTGGGGTCGTTGCTGTGACTATACCTGACAATGTGGATTACAAGCTTTTGTTAATGGTTTATGGGAAGAGATAGGAAAGGTTCAGAGATGTCACCTAAAAGCAAGGCACTAGAATGGCTTCGTCTGTTGAGCTTGGGAGATTCTGATCAGAGCTCAGACCTAAATGCTGAGAGGAAGGCTGGCAATAAAGACCAGGCTGGTGAGGTTTCTGCTGGGAAACAGAACAGCATAGGTGAATGGACTCCAGATGTTTTGTGCTATGGATTGGCTGAAAGTCTTCCAGAATTTTGCTCGTGCCCAGAGACTTTGCCTAAGACTAAGATTAAGTATGGCAGGCAGATTAATCTTCCAAGAGGTATTTCAAAGCAGCAAACCACTGGGGTGGTGGCATGGTTGTTACTGGTGGCTTTTAGCCAGATTTATGTTGAAAATTAAGAGCGAAGAGCCAAGAAGGATGATTTAAAATGTAAGTTTGGCCAGAAAGGAGACATCAGGAAAGCTGTGAACTTCAAAGATGGAGCTGAAAGGTTCTCCACTGCTGGGAAGGAACCAGAGAATCAAAAGGATGGCCTGAGGGCATCACAAGAAGAGGCAGGTCTCCACCCTTTGCAGCCTCAGAATTGCAAGGGAGAGAGGCTTTGCCTTGAGAAGAAAGCCGCAGACAGCCAAGTACCAGAATGGAGGCAGTGGCCCAACCAGGTTCCAAAATCACGTCCTCATGGAGAATATGTTTTTCGAAGTCAGGATCAGAATGCTCAGTGATCTAGACCCTTGACCCCTTCACCCAAGAGAGAAGGAAGCCCAGCTACTGCTCCGGCTGGCAGTAATCCTTGGCATTATCCACATAGTTGTATGCAGAATGTGGGAATTCTGAGGTTAAGAAGGCTTCCACCTCGATTTCAGAAGAAGGCCTGGGAGGCCAGGCCGTGTGCCCATGAGAGCGAAGTGTGTAAAGCTGGGTGTAAGAAGCCTGTTCAGTGGAAACCCCAGAAGTTTGGAAAAGCCAGGAACGTGGATCATGCTAAGAGGGAGCAAAGCCGGCCTAAGAGAGAAGCCATGGGAATTACCACCAAGAGTGCCTTAGGAGTGGAATTACATGATGCTCACAACTCGGTGCAGATGTTTCGGATGCTCTAGTTGGAACTATGGGATTTAATGTTTCCCCTGCTGGATTTTGGACATGTGTTGGTCCCAATGTTTTGTATTACCCTGTTGTTTGCAACTTTTGGAATTGTAATGCTTATCTTATGCCTTTGAATGTTGGATATGTTTAACTCTTCTGTTGTACAGGGACTTATAGTTGAGAGTTTGCCTTGGATCTTGGAGGAGAGGGGATTTGGACTTTTTAGCAATGCTGAAACTATTGGGACTTTGGCAACTCTTTCAGATGGACTAAAATGTATTTTGTAAAATGGGATATGTATGAGACTTGGGGGTCCAGGGGCGGAATGTTATGGTTTATGTCTAGTCCCCCCAAAGCCTCATGTAGTCATTGGGATGGGACTTCTATAGATTGAGACTTGACTCATGAGTCATTGGGATTATGTGTTTCAGTACTGATGAGATTATTGGTCTGAGTAGGGCTGGGGCTATGGGTGTGGACTAGCACAGATATTCTAAGGCAGAGAGCCTGATAGGAATATACAGAGAGACAGAGAGACAGACTAGAGCTATTGCTCTCTGCTGCCCTGTTTGGTTGGCTACTTCTGCCACCATTTTTGTTACTGTTCCACCACCATGAACTGAATGCTCTCTGCCTTGTTCCACTCAGCCTTGGGCCAGCTGAATATGGACTGAAACCTCCTTGAGCTGTGAGCTAAATAAAACTTTCCTTTCTTCATTTTGAGTGTCGGGTATTTGTCCCAGCAATGAGTAAAAAGAAGCTAAGACACTGCTCTTTCTTAAGCAGGTGTTTAGTCTGCTGAGCTATCTTGCCAAACTTCACCTGGTCTTAATTTAAAAAGAATATTCCCTTCTGGGGCTGGCGAGATAGCTCAGCAGTTTAAAGTGTCTGCTTAGGCAAGTTTAGGCAACTGCAGGGGCCACAGTTCAATCCCCAGCACCACATGCTGTGCCAGCCCCAGTCCCCAGGGCAGGCAGAACCAACCATAATATAAATAAATAAACAAATAAACCAACAAATAAAGTAAAAGAAACATATATTAAAAAAAGAATATTACCTTTTAGCTTACAGATTTTATGACCTCAGTTTAACACAGGACATTACTGGAAATCCCAAAATATCATGAAACAACAAGCTGATATTCTGATACTCATTCCAAATGTAATTACATAATATCAGTCTTTAGTTCAACTAGATCAAATAACTTAAAGAAAATGTCAGATATTTGGGGAGGTCAATCCTTAATTGAAGTGACATTTATATTGTAGATTGTTCAATGCTATAATCCAGGCTGCACATTAATGTAAGCAAATAAACAAATTTCAAACAATGCAAGGTTTCTTCCTTCATAGGAATCTCAGCCTGAACAGGAGACCGGCATGTAAGTAACTGCACGCCATAAAATGTGCTCAATATTTATATTATCCTAATCACTTCACTTAAGTGTTGCTGCTTTATAAAGCATAGAAAGAGGCATTCCGTCTACCTAGCAGAACCCATGCCTTTCTGCAACACCTTTCACTGAAAATTCCTGTTTAAACAGACTTTTGAAAATCTCTAGCTCTCTGCCTAGCTATGGGTGCAAGGCATTTGCAAGTTATATGATGTAGACACTTTCAAGATCAGCAAACTGCTGTAAATACTTAGACCTGACTACCGATTGAAGTTGTTGTCCTGGCAACTGATCGGAACTTCAGACATGGAGTGTCAGTTAGGAAGATAATTAAATTCAACAAGGAAAAGACATGTGTCTCATCCATGACCTTCCATAATTTTATACAATTTTCCTACTGGGAAAGATGATCTTTATTTCACAGCTGGAGGGAATGAAGCAAAGAGAGCAAAAATGACTTTTTTAATGGACATCACATAACCAAGCAGTCAAACAGGACATGTGGGCAATGCCTCTGACTCCCAACTCGGTATTGCACCCATCAGACCACACAGGCCTTGTGATTGCTGATTGCCCTTGGTGCAGTATAAATGAGAAGAGATTTCATGAAGTGCATTTATGTATGGAGAGTCAAATCATTCTTTTTTTTTTTTTTTTTTTTTTGTCTTTTTGAGACAGGGTCTCGCTATGCAGTTGAGGCTGGTCCTGAGCTCACTTTTGTAGCCCAGGCTGGTCTCGAACTCGCACCAATCCTCCTGCCTCAGCCTCCCGAGTGCTAGGATTACAGGCGTGCGCCACCACGCCCGGCAGTCAAATCATTCTTTAGTGATTTAGGAATTGGGACTATCTTTAAAAATATGATATATATATATATATCTATATATATATATCTATATATATAGATATATATATATAGATATATATAGATATATATTTGATTTTTTTTTTGTCTTTTTGAGACAGGGTCTCACTATGCAGTTCAGGCTGGCCTTGAGCTCACTTTTGTAGCCTAGGCTGGTCTCGAACTCACACCAATCCTCCTGCCTCAGCTTCCCAAGTGATGGGATTATAGGCGTGCACCACCACGCCTGGCTATATTTGGTATTTATTAAACTTGTGAATTACTCTAGAGTGTATTACTTTAGAGTGAATTACTCTAAAGTCACTTAGGAAACATAGCCTAGTCTGAAATGGATAGCATAGAAAAGTAATGTTTATTAATGATTGCAATGTGGAAAATGTTAGAGACTTTGCAAATTTTTTCTCATGTAATAAGAAATCTCTGGGATAAGAATTGCGATCTTATCGAACTTTATAGAGGAAATCCTAAGAATGCAAGAAGTAAGGCAAATTTTCAAAGTTATATACATCAGATTCTAAAATTCATGTCCATTGTGCTAAGCCAGATAACATCATAATTCTTTATGCTAGGTAACAAACTTGAAGTACTGTTATATACTTAAAGTCAGAAATATTATGAAGTCCTTCCTACTCATTACCTGGTATTCATATCTGAAGGCTTAGAAATAAGATACTGAAATTTTTGAATGGTGAGGATGATCCTGACAAAAACCAATAATTATTGAGTGTATATTATGATAGATATTTTTCTGGTCATTGCATGTGATATATAAAAACTGGTTTTATCCTCCCAACATTCCAATGGAAAACTGACACATATTGTTCATATTTCAGATGTGCAGCTATTGCAAATGAAGCTCAAATAATTTGTACAACTTTGTTTTTCTAGTATGTCTTTGAACTCAAGAATCATGTCCTGCTGTGCAAAGTTCACTAGCTTATAATAGTACATCCAGAAGAGATTCTATTGCTATAATCTCATTCTGTATGCATGTGGAATGTGGCTAGCTATATATTGTCTGCATTTTGTGCAATTGCTAGAAAAACATAGCACTTATTCAGATTGGTGCACAGAATAAGGGTGAATGACTGGCAAGTAACAGGAAACAGTCTGGAAGGCTGTACTTGTATATACATTCGGTGCAGAGTCATGGACTTGGAAAAGTATCATGCACAGAGTCACAGTTAATATGCATTGAAGCCATGATTCAGGAAAAGAATCTGTAATAATTGCCATGGTACTTTACATGAAATTTAATACATATATTTGAGATTTACAATTTTATTTAATGTATATTTATAAAATGATAACCATAGTGAACCAAATTAACATAAATATCACATGGCATTTATGTCTGTGTGTACTAAGAGCTGCTTAAATATACTTACTTGCATAAGTTCCTATAATTTTATTAATTTTAGTCTTCAAGTGCATTGTAATTTTAGATTTATTCATCTAACATATCTACCAGTTTGCATTCTTGGACCTATATCTGTTTTCTTCTTGCCCCAGGATCTTAAAATTATTTTTAAATTCTCTATCTCTATATATTTCACCTTTTTATTACATTGAAATTATTTCATTTTTTGATTGTTTTATTTTGTGTTGAGAAAAAATTTTAGGAGACAATTGCACAGTCTCTTTCTAGAGAAAATAAAATATAAAAATAAAGTAAATAATGATTAAAACAATGGGGCCCGGCGGGATGGCTTGGTGGTCTAAAGTGCCTGCAAGGTGGCTGCAGGGACCTCGGTTCGATCCCCAGCACCGCATGCTTCGCTAGCCCTGTCCTCGGGGCAGGCTGAGCCGGCCATAAAAACAAATAAACAAATGAAAGTTCTGAAGCAAGAATAAAATAAAATAATTCTTTAAAAAAAATAAAAAAATAAAAAATAAAAATACTTACAATTACTTAAATCTTTTTACTTTAAAGGTTAAATGTCCAGCTGTTTAAAATTGTCAAAAAGATTGCAAATAGGTTATGTGCCCTTTTCTGATTATCTTGAATACTGCTTAATCATTTTTCTTTTAGTTTGAAAAGTGAAAACAAAAGCAAAAACAAATAGCAAAAGCAAAGACAGAAGTAGTACAACATATAGCAGTAAATATGTTACAGATTTTAAAATGAGAATAGCTACTTAATAATGGTTGTTATACTATTTACATTTATCATTAGGTCTGTTGCTCAGGTTAACAGAAACAGTTATGCAAGACTGGACAATTAATTGATTGTTAATACTTGCTTTCAAGAAATTTAAATTTTTTCCTTGTCTCTTTTTATTTCAATTTATCTTAAAGAAAGTATCACAATAAGACTTTAGAAATGACACACATTTAGAAGACCAAGATGGGAGGTATTTAACCATAAATTTTATATTAGACATTACTATCCTCAATGTAGTTGTTCAGATAGTAGATATCAGCATATAGTTAGTCAAGGTGAAAATTATTTTCAAATTATTATTTGAAAATCATTTATTATTTTCAAAAAATTGATGGATATTATGAGTACAATCATCTCAGCCATCCTATATACATGTTTTCATGTTTTTCCCTCCTTCCTTTTTCCTATCTTTTTTCTTTTCTCTCATCTTCATTCTTTAATCTTTTGTATGGCACTGTCTTGTGTCCTTTGGTGTACAGCTTTGGAGCAGTTATGCTGTAAGCACCTACTGAAATTTGGGTCCAGTTCTATGAAGTTGGATCTTGTCTAAATGTGCCTGGCTGGGTCTGGCTGCCGTGGTCAGCTACTTTCTGCTGCAGCCTGTGAAATTGAACCTGCTGTGCTCCTCTGGCAAGATGTTCAGCTCCTGGATTAGCTGGGAGGGTCTGAACCCAGCCTCAATACAAGGAGTTTTGCTGGAGGGTTTCACAGGAGGTGCTGAGCTTGGGGACTAGATGGGGGAAGTTCGAGTCATGGTGTGCAGGCAAAAGTTCCTATATACATATTGGTCCTGGGCTCCAGATGGGGAATATCCATCATTCTTTTTTTTGTGTGTGTGTGTGTCTTTTTGAGACAGGGTTTCAGTATGCAGTTGAGGCTGGCCTTGAGCTCACTTTTGTAGCCCAGGCTGGTCTCGAACTCGCACCGATCCTCCTGCCTCAGCCTCCCAAGTGCTGGGATTACAGGCGTGCACCACCACGCCCAGCCCATCATTCTTTAATCTTTAAGATCAGTTTCTTTCTCTTGTACTATATTAATTATGACTTTCAAGTTTTATTGTTCTTTCAGAATCTTGCACTAGGGAGACAATATGACATGTGGATCTGGTTTATTTCATTGCTGATTATAGCCTTTAGTTGTCTCTACTTGCCTACAAGTGTATTGAGTTTTTCTTTCTTTACATCTGAGTAGTACTCCACTGTATAAAAATGCCTTATCTTTTTTATCCATTTCACAAATGATGGGTATTTTGGTTGTTTTCAAGATTTGGCTATGACAAATTGTGATGTTATAAATGTGAGTACACATTTATCACTATGTTATGTTTTCAGTTCTTTTGGGAAAATACCCAGAAGGGAAATAGCTGGACTGAATGAGATTTGCAATCCTAGGCTTTCAAAGTTGATTTTCATTGCCATTGTGGATGGCTCCTTTTCCCCACAGTCTCTCCAGAATTTATTAGTTGATTTCTTAATGATTATCATTCTTTCTGGGGTGAGATGGTACCTCAGTGTTGTTTCCATTTGCATTTCTTGAGTGGTCAGAGATGTGAAACTTTCTTTCATGTATTTATTTGCCACCTACATTTCTTCCTTTGAGAGGTTTGTATTCATTTCACATGTCTTTAAAACTGAGAGGCTGAATTTTTTTTTAGTCCTTTATGTAATTTAGATAGAAGTCTTTTCTGAGTGTTGGTTATAAAGTTTTTTCCCCAATTTGTTAGTTTCTTTTCTCTGTTGGTGATTTCTTTTGACATGCAGAAATTTCTCAACAAGATGAGATCACAGTTGTTGATTCTTTGCAATATTTTCAATGCACTTTAGCTTTTGTTCATGAACTATCTGCCTATTCCTCTCTTTCAGATTTTCACCTATTCTTTTCGAGAATATTTAGTGTCTCTGTTTTAATGCTTAGGTCTTTAACTCATTCTGACTTTAATTTAGTGCATGATGATCCTGGTATAGCTTTTGATATATGGAGAGCTAGTTTTTTTCAACACCACTGGCTCAAGCGGCTATTTTTCTTCCAGGGAAAGTATTTTTCTTCTAATGTGTTCCATTCATCCTCAGATTTATTTGCTTATTTTTATTTATTTATTTTGCCAGTACCATGCTGATTTTGTCACAGTAACTTTGTAGTATAATTTCAAATCATGGATTGCAAAAATCTTCTGCCTTGCCTTTGTTGTCCAAGATTGGCTTTGCTATTCTACATCTATTCTGATTCCAAATAAATTAAGAATGGTTACTCTAGATCTTTGAGGTATGTCAATGGTATTTTGGTATTTTGACAGGGACTATATTAAATCTGTATAACAACATTGAAAGGCCATTTTCAAAATGTTGGTTCTTCCTATCCAGGAGTAAGGAATTCCATTTTCTTTCTTTCTTTCTTTCTTTCTTTCTTTCTTTCTTTCTTTCTTTCTTTCTTTCTTCTCTCTCTCTCTCTCTCTCTCTCTTTTCTTCTTTCTTTCTTTTTTTTGGAAGAAGCAAGTTGATTTTAAAAAAAAACTTGATTTATGTATGTATGCATGTATATATGTATGTATGTATGTATGTATGTATGTATGTATGTATGTTCTGGCCAGCTCGGCCTGCCCTGGAGGTGGGGCTGGCACAGCATGTGGTACTAGAATCAAACTGTGATCATTGCCATTACCTAAGCTTGCCTAAGCGGGTGGTTTAGATCACTGAGCTATCTTGCTGACCCCAGGAATTCCATTCTCTGAAATCTTTTTTGATTGTTTTATTTTTTAAAGAGAGTTGTGATTTTCATTGTATGGATCTTTTACTTTCTTTGTTAGGTAAATTCCAAAGAGTTTCATTTCCATGGCCCTATTGTGAAGCATACTGCTCTCTAATTTATGTCCAGGTGAGTTTGTCATCTGTGTAGACTAATGCTATTGACTTTTGGTTGTTGCTTTGTATCCTACAAACTGAATTTGTTTATTAATTCTAAAAACTTCTTGGAGTTTTTCAGGTCCAAGTAGAGTATCATGACATCTCTGAACAATGATAGTTTAACTTCTTTTTTATATATTATCATTACTTTTTTCTGTCTCTCTTGTCTAATGGCTATAGCTAATTTTTCCAGACATATGTTGAGTAGGAGTGGTGATAGAGAAAACCTTTGTTTTTAACCTGATTCAAGAGTAAAAGCTTTTTCTCTATTTACAATATGTTGCCTGTTCGTTTGTCAAATGTGGCTTTTATAGGGTTTAGATCTAGGCCATCTATTCCAATTTTCTGTGCAGCATTCACAATAAATATGTGTTGGACTTTGTCAAAAGCTTTTTCTGCATCTACTGAGATAATCATGTGGTTTATGGTTTTTGTTCTATTGATATAGTGTATAACATTTATAGACTTGCATATATTGAAACAACCTTGCCTCCTTGGAATCAATCCTAGCAGGTGTAATATATAATCTTCTTGATGATTTGCTGTATTTTATTTGCTAGTATTTTATTGAGGATTTTGGCATCTATGTTTTTAAGGGAGGTTGACCTGTAATTGTCTTTACTGTTTGAATATTTTTCTGGTTTTGTTATCAGAATTATAGTTGTCTACAAGAATGGTTTCTGGAGTACTGCATCTTTTTCAATTTCATTGCAGAGTCTGAGAATATTGCAATTAAATCTTCTTTAAATTTCTTGTGGAATTCAGCTGTGAATCCATCAAGACCTGGGCTTTATTTGTTCCTATACTTTTTCAAATGTCTGCTATTGGGTTATTCAAAGTATTTCTATCTTCTTGATTCAGTTTTGGAAATTTGTACCTATCTAGGAATCGGTACATTTCTTCTGTGTCTTTGATCCTATGAGAGTAAAGATTTTCAAAATAGCTAATGATGATCTTCTGAATTTCCATAAGATAAGTAATAATTTCTCCCTTTTTATTCTTTATTGCTTCTGAGTGTTTTCTTTCCTTTTTTGAGGAGGTTGGCTAGGGGTTTATCAATTTTATTTAATCTTTCAGAGAATCTTTCTTTTTAATTTTTAATTCATTGTGATGTTCTTTTTGTCTCCATTGCATTAATTTCTGCTGTAATCTTTATAATTTCCTTCAGTCTTTGTGCTTTGGCTTGGTTTGTGTTCTTTTGCTAGAAGATTGAAGTTCAACATTAAGGTATTTATTTGTCTCACTTTGTTTTTTTTAATGTTTAATTTCCCTTCTACAAATTTCCCTCCTAGAACTGGTTTCATTGCATCCCACAAAATCGGATAAAATATGTTTGAATCTTCAAAGGATTGTAGATATTGTTTAATTTCTTGTTTAATTTCATCTGTAACCCATTGGTTGCTGGGAGTGTGTTATTTTATTTTTATGTGTTTATGGGATTTTTGCGGTTTCTTTTGTCATTAACTTCCAATTTTACTGCACTGTGCTCAGATAATATACATGGAGGTATTTCTGTTTTCATGAAAATACTGAAGCATGATATATGAAATAGTTTTTAGTCTATTTTAGAAAATGCTCCATGTACAGTTGAAGAGAATGTGTATTCAGATGTGATTGGGTGGAACACTCTGTCTATGTCCACTATCTCCATTTGGTCAAAGTTTGGTTCAGTTCTGCTACCTTTTTTCAAAAGTTTTTCTGCTTCGCTTACCTTTTGAAGTAAGCATATCTTAAAGACCCTGTTAAAATTGTGTTATTAGTTATTAGATTTTTCACGTCTGTTAAACTTTGTCATATAGTTAGGTGCTCTCAAATTTAGTACACACATATTTATGACTGCTATCTCCTCTTCTTAAAATTTGTTTTCTCTCCTAAGAGGTAAATATTGACCTTCTTTATCTCATTTGATCATTCTAGGTTTGAAGTTCAGATTGTGTGTGAACAGAATAACAATGCTTACTTTTTTTTCTGAGGTTCTGGAGAATGCAGTATCATTTTTTATCCTTTGACTTTAGCCCATGAATTTCTTCATGGGTTAAATATGGTTCTATATAAAATATTGTTAGATTTTGTTCCTTAGTCCAGTCTGCCAGTCTTTGTCTTTTAATTGATGAATTATGTCCATTTACAGTGCTGGTAATAATTGATATATATATATATATATATATATATATATAATATATATATATATATATTGAGTTATGCTTTTGGCTCACTATTTTTCTCCTGTGTTTAATAGTTTGCCTTGTTTGATGGATTCTTTCTGATATTGTTCTTGGAATTTTGTGTATTTTGATCTCCTTCTAGAAAATCTGTTAGTACTCTATAGGGTTTTTCAGTCATCATGAATTTCTTTCGTGGTTGTTTTGTTATGGAAGTACTTCACTTTTGCGTTAAATTTGAGTTTTGTGGGGTAAATCAGTCCAGGTTGAACTTTTTTATTTTTTCTTGTAGGAATTGAAGTACTTTGCTCCATGCTCCTCTTGACTTGATGGTTTGTGAGGAGGAATCTGCTGTTATTGTGATGAGTTTGTAACTTCTTGTATATCTCTTTGAATCTACTTCATACAATCTATTTCTTTCCTATATTGCTTATTTGAGGTTTCCATCATTTTTTGTATTCTCCACTTTATCAGTGTCTTCTTTAGAAATGCTTAATGATTCTTCCCTTATACTTATCATTTCTTTTTTTAACTTGTGAGATTATTTCTGATTGGATTTCCTACACTGTACATTATTGTTTCTATTACTTCAGTTTATTTTTTCTTCAGTTTCTATTATTAAAGAGATTTCAGGTGTGGATATTTCACTCAATTTAATGTTGTTCAGGTCCATCCAGGTAGCAGCAAATAATAGTACCTAATTTTTAGTGTATAATAATATTCCTTTTTATGCATTTGTACATGTATAAAAACGAATGCATATATATCTACATATATTATATTTTCTTTATCCATGTTTTTATTAGTAGTCATTTATGGTATTTTCATATCTTGGCTATTGGGAATAATGCTGTAGTAAACGTGAGAATTGAGGAATTTTCAAGTGGTGGTGATAATTTCATCTCCTTTGTGTATAAATGCACTAAGGAATTGTTTTGCTATATGGCAGTACTCTTTGAAATATTGCTGGAAGGTTCCGTAGAGTTTTCTGTAATGACTGCATTAATTTTTCTTCCTGTAAAAAGTGTATTAGTGTTCCTACTTCTAGATATATTTAACACATGGGATTATGTGTCTTTTCATAATAACCATCTTAAAGAGAATAGGCTGATATCATATGCTTACTTATATATAATGTATACAATTATTTGTGGTGTTATACAACCACAAATAAATAAAAATATGCACCTATTATAAAATAATTATCAAGCTTTGATAAAATCAATGTTAATATAAGAACAAGAAAAGAAACAAAGGTAGAAATAACATTGTATCTAACTTAGAAATGAAACACTAGAAAAATGCTTGCTGAATACATAAGATAAATTCTAGAATACATCCTATAATAGTGCTTGCATACTTACTGAAGGATGCGTTACTTAATGAGGAGAGAAATGGATAGTTGGTAACAGAATCTCACAGGTGAAAGAGGAATATGTTTATTTATTTATTTATTTATTTATTTTGTCTTTGCTAGGGCAAAACTTGACATTCACAAGTTGAAGGTGGAGAAGTTCCTTTTTGCATTACACCATCTAGAGGTTTGAGCTCATAGTCAGTTGTCTCCAACATAGGCAGCATGCTGTGCAGGAAGCAGAAAACAAACACAGATGGATGAGCGATGCTCCTTTCTGAGCCATGCATGTCATAACCCATTCCCTCCAATTTCACTTCTCAGTTACAATCTCATCACTAAACGACTACGCTGATTATGATCAAACCTTGATGATCTCATGCCTCTCAAAAGCCACATCTACAAGCACATTAGTTTGTGGGGGTGCATCTAGATATAAACCTTAAGAGCAGTACAAGTAGTTATAGAACCCAAACCTCTTAAAAAGAGACAAAATAAAAAAGACCATTCCAATTAATAACACCCTCTTGACAAAGTTTCTATTTCCATATAATGTCTTCATTTAAGAAATGAAAATCTATTAATTTACTTTCAGGAAAATACTTCAGACTGATTTGAAGATCTTAGGCCTATATTGTCCAGGACAGTAACCACAAGCTTCATTTAGCCATTTAAATTTAATTTCTTAAGTTCATTTAAAAGTAAAAATTCAGTACTTTGATCACAATAGTGACTTTTCCAGCACTCTATACCCACATGTACCAAGTGGCTGTTCTGTGGCACAGAGGAGGTCAGGAATATTTTCTTTTTTGCAGAAAGTTACACCAAGTGCTCCACTAAAACGATATAAGTACTTTGTATAAGAAATACAGCCCATGGGGGTTGGATCTAAGAAACTGTTTTATGGGATAGTGCAAAGCAGATGGTCTTACTGGAAGGTCAATCTAAAAGGCTTCAACAAGACAATAAAATCAGGTTAAAATTTAAGGCTAAAAAGGTAGAACCTGGAAAAGGTCTCTGATGTGTAATAAATTCACCACAGAGTATGTAATAGTGTGGTTATTCACCCTTGGAGAAAAATCTATTCTATTTGTGGAGTAGCAATCATTACTTTGGTACAGCTTAGGGGCCACACTCTTACTACGTAAACAATCAGACAAAGCTTCTGGATAGAGCTAAAACTGGGCATTATTATGAGGGATGAACATCAGACTTTCAAGTAAAAATGAAAACAAAAGATGGATGAAAACAAAAGGACTTTTCTAATTGAAGTGGTAAAACTACAAACTTATAGAAGATTTATAGAAAACCTATATTTATATGATGCGCTATAGCTGGTGGATTACTATTAAATTAGGTCAGAGAAGAAATGTTCAAACAAGAACTTAGAAAGAAACAAATATGTGCCATTCTGCATAAGCCACTTCACACAGACACACAAATTAATGACAGATTTCTCAGTGAGTTCTAGGGGAGGGAGGTGAGTTTATTATAATGTGAAAAGGAGCCTGAAAACTAACTTAGATATTGAGTAGTGGAAAATAAATATACAAGTAATGTATGCACATATCAAAAATACTTCAGTTCACAAAGTGAAATCTACTCTACAAGATAATGAGGAAAAAAAGTAGTTAGCCAGAACATATTATTTCTCATACTTATTCCCACTAGCCTATGCACACCTATGAAAAGGGTTTTAGAAATTATATAATAATACGTTTTGTATTTAAAATGTCTTATTGATTGTGTCATCATTTGCTAGTGTATGGCCAACTCAATTATCTAAGCAATACAGGAAAATGATATTTACTTAATACATTAAAATAAGGTAAAATAATAACTGCCATCGATGTGCACACAATTCCTGACAGTAGCAGCTTCAGTCTTCAGTTTTCCTTTGCTGCTTCTCATTTACCTATTTTGTCTCTCTCTTGATCCTTCCTACTTTATGTCTTGTCCTTTCTTGTATATCCCCTGAACTATCATCTGAGCTTCACCAGGCTTCTGCATGATTTTTGAGAATTATGGAAAGAATGCAAATTATTTCTGTTTTGCATACTGATTCTGGCATTTCTATATATGTCATATTTAGGAATTTATGAAATGATAAGTAAAGATTTGTTTCATTTTAGATATAATGTTCATTTTTTAAAAAATTATTAATACCATAAATTAAAATCTTAAGGAAATAGCTTATTGGAAATAACTTAATGAACCTAAATTAGTAAACTACCACCCATATCGCTAGAACGTGTGTGTTTGACTAATCTATGTTTCTACACTTTTGATAATGGAAGAATATTGCACTTAATTTAAATGTTATTCTTATCTGTGTTAAAGATGAAGAAACATTAATTTTGTTGTTGTTGTTTTGTTTGTGTATTTGGTACAGGGCCTCACTACACAGATCACTCAGTGATTCTCTTGTTTTCAGGCTCCCCATCACTGATTACAGGCATGCTCCACGATGCTCAACTCTGTAATCAGCTCAGTATCTCCTTGAGGTTGAGGACAGAGCAACATGTGGTAATGGGGACCAAGCCCTGGTCCCTGAGCTTGCCAAAATAGGCACCTTGTCAGCTGAGCTAAGAAATACTAATTTATTTCTGTGAGCTCTACTTTTATGCTAGTGGATAAATTTGATTTTTGATGCCTGGAAGAATTTCAGAAGTTCTCTTTATAATATGAGACTATGCACATTGTGTTTCATTTTGGCAAGTTCTTGAGACTGAATAATAAATTTGCATACTGAAGAATAGTCTCACACATTTAGCAATTGAAGAGTGTGTTTTATGGTATAAACTTCAAAAATAAAATATAATCAACATGTAACATGCAAGTAATTTTTCTAATATGGTCTTCTATTAAGTATCTCAAAGGAAATAATATTAAATCTTCATTTCTATTATTCTGTCTAATACTGGCAGATTTTAGGGAGGATGGTTGATGTTATTTAAGTTGCTAAGTAAAACAATAATCTTCAGTTTTACGGAATAAGTAATTTTTCTTTTTTTTCAAGAATGAATCATCTTTCAGTTCAATACATTTATTCATCATAAAAGCCCTCTAGGGTTGGGGAGATAGCTCAATGGCAAAAGTACTTGCCTGGCAAGCACGGAGTGCTGAGTTTGACTCCTGGTGCCAAAACATAAAGAAAGAAAAGTCCTTTAATGAGAGCATGAGTGAGGCCAATTGTTTCTCTAATGTTACTATTTAGCAATCCAAATGCAACATTTTTACATGTTGTAGGTCCTGTCTTTTAAAAGGAAGATGATACACTTTTATGTTCTTTAGTTAATGTTTCAATTTGATTATTTAGCTCTATGTAAAGATATATATCAGTTTTCTTTGATTTCTCAATCCAACAATTATAGAAATTTCTGAAATTTCTATACATCTAGTATTTTTATTTTACCAAGCACAAAAGGAAATAAGAAATTCTGGTTTTATCTTTTAATTCAAACTTGCCTATAAAACTAAAATATACATTAACTATTAGGCGTTAGGGAAATTTTAAGCATTACAGATCTGAACAATGGAAGTTTCAGGATCTAATTTAAGCAGATTTCCATTTGAAGTCCATTTGTATGTTGCAAGCAGAAAATAATATCTTTGAAATGAAAATGTAACAGTATTACTTTGTCAAATTTATCTCAAATTATTACTACCCATAGAGATAAACAACAAAGAAATATATCAAACTGTAGGGACTGCTTCTGGTTCCTTTTCTTATTTTTTATAGCATCTTGAGTAAAAGGCTTGTTTATTTAGTTCCAATTTCCTTATTCATAAATACAATAAAGCTGCAATTTTTAGACCATGTTAGAGCCAAGCACTGACCAGACATGGGTCATTATAAAATGATGACCAAGGCACAGGCTGTGCCTTGTTGCAGGTCACTTGATGACATAATGTTTATTGCTTTGCTAAAGTCCACCTATGTGGTGACACACAGCAGCATCACTGGTAACAAAATACATGTATGCATACACTAAGCACACATACACAGGAAAGAATCATTGTATTTGTTTTTGAAAATAATAAAAGTCACAAAAGTTTCTGCAGCTACCGAAATATGCCCTTTAACTAGCTCATAGATAGACGTTTAACTAGATTTATAAACAAATCCATAATGCCTAATTTTTTGAAAAAATATTTATTTATGTTATGGCCAGCTACTGCTGCAGCATGTGGTGCTGGGGATCAAACCATGGTCCCTGCGATTGCCCAAGCTTGACTAAGCAGGTGCTTTAGAACACTAAGCTCGCCAGCCTCCAATGCCTAAAATTTTTGAATCTCATCTTTCTTCTTAATGAACATTAAAATAATTTTGCATGTTTGCATTATTTGGAGATATAAGTGGTTAATTCACTGGGATAAATCATTGTCTATGGCACTGAATATGTCTTGAGCTGTCTCCCCTTGTTTCTCACAGTACATTGTGGAAAAATGTCCATTTTTCTAATTAGCATGCTTGCTTTTGCTATAATTATCCTGAAGTTTATGAAAACAAAAACACCTAACTAAAGCGATTACTGTTCTATAGAGAATTTTTTAAAAATGCATTCCCCAGCATAATCTGAAAAATACAGAAGAAATTCTGAGATATTCTGAGTCATCTCTGTCCCATTAGGCTAAACACAGAGAGTTCACCACTGTGATTGTTCAACACCTGTATCAGTGGCACCACGTGTAGCTGGTAATCAAAGTATGAAGCAATCACCATAGCAGCTGTAATTTACATTACAGTTTAATGGCTATGGTTAAAAAGGGCTAGATGTGAGTTTTCAGACTTCAGTAACTGTTGATTGCAAGGAGTGGGCACAGTTGCAGTAGTGACATAAGGTTACCCCTCGTGGTCTGGAGTACTGGCTGATGGGACCGACTTGACTTTCATGGGAGAAATGCTTTGCACATGATTTGTCTCTAATGAAAGAGGAATACTCTACCATTTTTGCAGAGTGGTTTCTCTAGTTCTGTTCTGATAATCTCTTTTTATATTAACTACTGGGTCAATGACTAGCTATACATATTCAATTAATTCTAACTACACATTTGAAAAATTAAACTTTAGGACCAGTATTTCCCACAATTTACTGAGTATCTCAAAGATATTGCATTAGATAACATTTTGCAAGTAAAATGTGTGCATTGTCTTTATTAGAGAAACTACCTCCATGACCTTGTTATATCTACAAATGAAGGTCATTGTGTTGTATAATACATTATTTATTTTTCTTAATTTTTTATTCATTTTAATGAGAAAAAAAGAAAAAATAACAGCTTTGTCTTAGTTACTTTTTACTCGTTGCTGGGACAAATACCAGACACTCAAGAAGAAGGAAGGAAAGGTTTATTTAGCTCACAGTTTGTGGAGGTTTCAGTCCATATTCGGCTGGCCCAAGGCTGAGTGAAACAGAACAGAGAGCATCCAGTTCATGGCGGCAGAAGAGCAACAAAATGGTGGCAGAAGTAGCCAACCGAACAGGGCAGCAGAGAGCAATAGCTCCAGTCTGTTTCTCTGTCTCTCTTTATATTACATTCAGGCTCTCTGCCTTAGCCTCCACCTTAGGCTACACCCATAATCTCAGAAGTACTTCAATCCATAATCCCATCAGTACTAAAACCCATAATCCCAGGGATTGTGGAACAAGTCTCAAACTCTAGAAGTCCCTGCCCAGTGACTACATGAGGCTTTGGGGGGACAACTAGACATAAACCATAACAAGCTTTGAAACATTTTCAAAACAAACGTGTTTTTTTAGAATAGTTATAATAATTAATACAGTGCATATTCTTGTCTTCATAGTAGTTATTCAGAGGACAAGATGTAGATATGTCTTGTCTACATACTATTAATAAAAAAACTTTCTTTTCATTAAACTAAGAGAAAGTAGCTGTATATCTACCCTAACTCATATCTACATATTTTTTTCACTATAAAATGTTCCTTTATTTATATCCCTTTTTTTTTGTTTCGTTTTGTCAGAGATGAGTCTTCCAGTGTTAAAAAGAAGCTGTGTTTGGAGAAGTCTTTAAAGGACCTTTTCATTCTTGATGCCAGTTCAAATATTGTAGGTACTTGAATTCAGCAAAATAACCCAATATAATCCAATATTACATTATTTATCAATAAATTTAAGCAGAACATATATCAGTTAATATATAGCAATCCAGCAACTAGTACAACTTTTGGACATGAAAAATATTGATAAAAGAAATTCTAAGTAAAATATCTAAATTATCTCCTATTTTATGGTTTGGGGGAAAAAATTGACTTCTTTCATATTCAATTATCTTTACTACACAAAAATAGAACCTTGTAAAGTTTGTAAGTCTGAACCCAGACTGATATATACTGTAATATGCATATGTAATATATAATAATATTAATATCACATAATATATTATAAATACCATAGTGCATATTACAATACTTAACATAGTGAAAGCAATACAGTGAATGGTACAGAGTAGACTCAAAAGAATCCATTTTTATCTTATTTTTCTATGTAAATATGCATCAAATTGTAGAACCCCATACCTGGTCATATTGTTTTTGATAATTAACTGATTATTCCATGTATTAGCAAAATTATGGGTTTTTAGCACACATGAATTTTGACATCCTCAAAGTGTTCCTGCTACTAAACTGAAGTTTTACTTAGGAATTAGCATTCTAAATGTATTTGCAAAATGAGTGCTGAAATGTCATCAAATTTTATGTCTTTTAGTTACATAGCCAAGAAAAGTAAAAACATTCCATTGTGATGCAAAAGATACATACAAGGTTAATTTCATAGCTTTGATAGACTCTCTTTACTCATTGAAGTGGGAAGAATTGAAAATAAATTGGTAGTCTTCTTCAACTCCAAACATATAGGAGAATTACATCTTCAAATTCCTCATAAAATAGTTACTTTAGTAAGTTCATAGTGCATACTGAAAATATCTTAGGAGAAATAAATTGCTGTCCAGAACAAAAAGAGTCATTTAGTTAGTACTCAGCAAGTATTTGTATTTTTCTGAAATCTTTAGACCACATAGACTTATAGATATCCTTCTAAGTCTGGTCAGCTTGTTTAACTGCCAAAATCGCTTTTTTTAATGGAATATAATGCTGTTACAGCCATGCACCAAATTCTAGCTTTAGAAAATGACTCAGACTATCTTTGTCAAAAATATTTTTTCAGTCTGTGGAATTTAGGCACTAACTGATAAGAAATAAACTTTTCTCCACTTTTTTTCAGTCCTTATTTGTGATGATTACCATAGGTAGTTCATATCAACAGTAAGAACAAGGTTGATTTTTAAGAATTTTCAGTTTTAAACAAATGATGAACCTATAAAGAAAGAGTTATAATGTAATTTAGTTTTCTGAAGATAAATTTACTACCTTAGATGCTTCCACAGCATAAGCAGTGTGGTCCATTAACATTACGTTATATAAGAAGGAAATTACTTTGAAGAGCTGCTTCATGAAAAATGAAAGGACATTTTTAATAGAAAAAGTATAACATCAATATAAAGTAAATGTGGATAGATTCCAGATTATCACTGAATTCATGGAGTTAAATCAGATTAAGCTGGTACTGGGTCATTGTCAAGGTAAAATATGCTATCATCAAGACTGTAAGTAAAGTAGGAGGTGATTATAAGTAGGCATAGCAATTAAAGAAGCTGCAAACCACCTGAGAAGTTAATAGTACTTGTCTCCTCCAGAACCTTGACAGTAGGCCTTAGATCAACTAAATGGTGTTTGGAGAGACTAGAGTCTCAAAATATGGGAGCAGTTTCACTGAAAATATAAAGTGGAATAATTTTTCCAGAGGAAAAGAACAGAACAAAGAAAACTAAGAAAAGGATGACTCCCAATTCCTACCCTAAGTAATTTGTGGGTGAGCTTCCTGACCAGGAGTGCAAATGGACATTTTGTGAAGATATTAAGGTTAGTTTTGGTCCCTGTGAGGTGAATGAGTACCCTGTGACATATACTGAACATATTGAGCTGTTATTATCTGAATGATCAGACAGTCTTGTCAAAAAAGGGCACTGAGTGTGTGAAAACAAAGTTTGGTACAGCAGATATTGAGGAGCATATGAGGTATTGTCACTAACTATGGTAGATATTTAAATTTAAAGGTATTAAAGTAAAAGATAATTTGTTTTTAATCTCCCTCAAAATAGTTGCCCTCATGGCAAGCACACCTATCCCATCGTGCTTCTTGTTTTTTGAGATGGGTCTGGAAATACTCATTTTGGTTTCAGTTGTGCTGTAGTGGCTGCTTTAGTCCCTCCCAGTGCCACAACTCTTAAATTAGGTAAGATAAGGACACAGTATGTTCTTTTCACAAGCTTGATTTTTTCATTGCATGACACTTGGCAGTGACATTTGACATATTTTTGAGATCTATAAACTGCTGTAACTTCTCTATTACTAGCTTAATTTCTTAAAAAAATTTGGCAATAGAATAATTTCTATTACTTTCCTTCTAAGATATATTAAAGGCAACTGGTATCCTATTAACATGAACAAGTAACTTATAGGTGGATTTTTCTGTGTCCATGAATCTAATGTATGGATCTTAAGCATCTAACTTAAAGCATAGGATTCTACTAGTAAGTATCTTCTTAGAGATTCCTCTTCCAAAATATAGGACATACACTGAGTATGTCCATAGAAAATTTATAGGTGACATATAATTTCCTTTGGAGCTTCAGATTTCTTTTAGTATGAGTATATAGACAAGAATAAGTGAACTTCATTTATTCAAAAATTTGCAATTCTATAACCTGACTGGGTGGAGTAAATCAAGGCAAGAAAAATATGACTTAAGCACAGACTTAAACCTAGAATAAAGCTATAACTAATATTCAAAATAAAAATGGACATTGAAATCTTCAGAACTCAAAAATAAAAATAGTTTTAGAATCGAAAGGCTATCAGGAGAGACCCTGTCTTCTTCATTAAAAGCAAAGTTAAAGTTTTCTACAGGTTTGGCTACCAAATGATAATGCTCAAATGCAATTTTCTTATGGGCAGATCATTTCTACCCTTGTAAAAGTTATTAATCCATAACAAGTCTTTTAAAAACTTGATATCCAATCAAGGACAGGTAAAGCTTGAGCTTTTAGTGTGAATAAGAGAAATCACATGAGTTCTTCTAGCAGGATATTTTATCATTTCTTCAAAAATTAAGGCACTAATTACCAAAGTTAGCATTATTGTGCTGAGTATAAATGAAAAGGTAGTATTTCAGCACATATGTATTTAAAAGTGAATAAATTAGAACAGCACAGATTTTGAAATTCTTATATTTATAATACTGAGAAAATTATTATATACCTATGTTGGTTTTATTTCCCAGTCATCACTCAAGAAAAACACAGATTAAAAGAGGCTTGAAAGAGGTGTCACATAGATTAAATAAAATAATTTATGTAAAGAGCTTAGGAAAATGATCAAAGCTTTTGAAAATATCAAGTATTATTTTCATTATCTGGGAAAAGTATTGAAGGTTGACATCAATGCTGGTAAAAAATTACAAATTGCCATCTCTGTATCAAGAACTATGGAGTGAATTATATATAGGTTTGTGCACATCAGTTGTACACCATTTATTTCAGTCTTCAGTGCCACTATTTCAATCTTTAAAAGATTAAAACTACATTTTAAATTTTAAAAGATAGTAATTTTATATGTTTAGAGCATTGTGAATACCTAGCACTAGCACCTAGTACTTACCCAGTGTTTCTTCTATGACTTTCTTGCCTTAATACTTTATAAACACACACACACACACACACACACACACACACACCCCACATGCATGCACACATGCATACACACAATCAATAACCATTGAAGGCATTACTGTATTTAATATGTCAAATACTTCTTAGAAAATTTTTCTCAGTGTCAGTATGTTAAAACTCTTACAAAGAAGAGTAGAAGTACTACTATGTGGCAGGAAATTTGATGTGATTAAGAGAATTTGGTGGTTATTTTGTTTTTTATTTTTTAGATTTCATATTTACTTCTTTATAATGATAAATCTTTAATTTGTCTGTAAATTTTGGATGAATGTATTTTAAGAACTCAGTTCAAACTTTCCTCAAGTGATTTGAACATCTGACAACCCAGCTGTGGAACGTGTTTAATGAATTATGTTCATCAGGTTCACTTTAACTCCTTCCTTTACTATAACTACTTTGCTCTCGATAAATTATTAAATATGAGAGATTGTAAAATATAACACTAGGATATGAACTATTCTTAGGGACACAAACCACAAATGATTATTATTGTTCATAGACTCTTAATAAACATTCTACAGTAAAATTATAGCATCTAATCTCTAAGTTTAGTTCAGAAAAATATTCTTTAATTGAATGTATTAATTTCAAGTGAAATTTATTAAATATTTTGGTCTTTCAACAGTGTTTAATCAGCTTTCAGTTGCTGGAGGAAAATATCTGGTACTCACAATTTAAAGGAGGAAAGCTTTGTTGTGCTACAGTTTGGGAGGTTTAGTCAATGGTAAGCCAGGTCTAAAGCTGAAACATCATGATGGAAGAGTATGGTGAAGCAAAGCTTCTCACTTCATTGCAGCTGAGAAGCAAAGTGGTTCAGAACAAGTGCACCAAGGGTTAGATCTAAAAGAAGGTGTCATCTCTCAGTTTACATGGCAAAATCTACCTGCGCACCTCAGAAAATGTACTTTATTTTACCTCTAGGCATTGCTAAAGCCAATGAACTTGACAGTTCAGTTTAACTATGAGAATTCATAACACTAAAAATGTTTAAATATCTTAAGTTCAATGGATACCTAACATCAAATTCCAGTCTAGTAGTTTGATTCAATATCTGAAAAAGAAGAGTTAGAATTTTTTTTTTTTTTTTTATGATACAGGGGATAGAACTCAGGACCCTGTGCTTACCAGGCAACCACTCATTCTAATAAATTATCTCCACAGCCCAAGAGTTAGAAATATTGAATGGATGAAACAGTTGCTGAGGGGGGCCACAGGCGCACAACCTTATATACCAGATGCCTCTCCCCACTTTCCTTACATCGCAGTTTCACGTAGTCCTCTATGATTACAGGGAAAATAAAGCAACTGGAGTGCATTTGTTTAAGATTCATTATTGATTTTTAAAAATCATTTGTAATGATAATAGTCATTAATCTTAGTAAGCTAAAATGAAGTTTCCCCTTTTCAAACCAATTGAAAATCATTTAATACACTTAAGAAGTGAAAGCTGGTTTATCCATCCAGCTGTAAGTAGTGAGGAACACAAATGAAAGTTATTTTAAAGCTGCAGATGAGGGCTGGCCAAATAGCTCAGTGGATTAACGTATCTGCAAGCAGGTACAGGGGTCAGGGTTCCAATTGCTCAGACAGCGATTGAGAATGGCCATGATGGTGTGCACCCATAATCTCAGCTCTTGGTAGGCTGTAAATTGGCAGATCACTATGACTTTCCCTAAAAAGAAAAAAAAAAAAAAAAAAAAAAAAAAAAAAAAACTGAAACAGTATCAAGTGCTCTTCTTTGAGAACAAGTAGTGCAAACTCAAGATCATAACAGACCCCTCTTGCACTAGTTTTAACCTGGCCAGGGCGCAAGCCATATTATTTGCTTTTAGTTTTCAGTTATTACATTGTCTTCTGTAAAGAAAGGCAGTGTCTGTATTCTCATCCTACAACACAGTAAAGAAATAGACATTTAAATTGAAATAGTCAGGCT
>PVJA010024628.1:0-31607 GCA_004027025.1 Myocastor coypus | reverse complement strand
TTTTTTTTTTTTTTTTTTTTTTTTTTTTTCCCCAGTACTGGAGATCAAACTCAGGACCCTGTGCTTGCCAGGGAGGCGCTTATGCTGCCAAGCTATCTCCCCATCCCCCTATGTCATATTTTGACCCATAAGTCTTTTACATTTCTGTGATCACCATAACAAATCAAGCTAAATATAGCAGATGCATGAATGCTTTCAGTTCATCTAGTGAGGTGTCATAATAAATACAGTTTGGACTATGGATATTGGTGTACATAGAATATTTTATTTGCATTCTATTAAAAGTTTCCACTGAATGACAGTGCTGGCATTCTGTCCACTAGGTTTTACCCCTTCTAACATCTTCACTATATTTTTGGATCATTCCTTTTGATTTTGTGGCCATTTTGCAACATTTTGACTTGTCAGATATAAGCTCACATTGATGTTTTCTTGGTCATCTGAATCAAGGAGGTCTGCACTTCCTGTGTCTATATCACTTGATTCTTACTTCCTCTCACAGCCATGGAACTTTGGCTCACATGGCCAACATCAAAGTTATCATCATCATCGTACACACACCATTCTTCTGTTATGCAAGCATAGATGTTGATAATAGCAACTAGAGGTTTTTAAAACATGACTACTTAGGCAGCAATTATGTACTTCTGTCAGTAGACTTAAAATCTGCTTTATTTCTCTTTTAGTTATGTTAGTAGTTAATGTGTAGTGCTTGGATCTTTCAGTATGTTATAGGTTGAAAAATAATTCTCTGATTCTGTCAATCTTTTTTATTATCTTTAATAATTGTAAACTAGAAGCTTCTCAGCATCTACTCTTTTGTTTACAAATAAGTGGTGCAGTTTGAATAGAAAAAGCAGGCTGGTAGTTCATGCCTGTAATCCCAGCATTTAAACACTAAGAGGAGGATCCTCACATTTAAGGCCAGCCTGGGTTACAAAGTTCAAGGCCAGCCTAAACTATGTAATGAAACCATGTCTCAGAACAGCAAAAAAGAAACAAGGAGGATAAATGCTTATTACGTTTCAGTCTGTTACAGTTAATTGTAACTGATGTTCAGATTGTCCTGCTGATATAGGGGAAATGCTAGATACAGTTTGTGCCCCCTAAAGTTGAAGAATGATTCTAAGAAGCAGTGTAAGAGTAGGAAAATTTATTGGAGTAAAGGAATAGGGAATACAAATGGGGCATAGCACAGATTTTGAGAGACAGCAAAATCATGGGGCAAGTACAACGTGGGTCAAAATTATGTTGAACCAATAAGATTGTAAGTATATTCACTTAGATAATGTGATCTCATGGTAGCAAGGGTGCATAGGTGACATCACTAACCTGGGTCAATATTCTGTAGTTTTAGTCTTAGGAGGTGGGAGAAGACATGTGGGAGAGCATGGCCTACCCCTAAGGAGGTAATGGGAAATCCCAAAGGATGAGACCAGCAATCCCAAACCTCCATTTGCCTCTTAGGGAAGTATGTAGAACTAGCCGTTGTGATTTCAATCTTCAGATGCTCTTCAGCTACAGTCCTGATGCATTCTCATCTCCTACGCTGACTTCCTCAAGGGCCAAGCCCTTTTCCAACTTCCTACTACATTTCTGCCTAAGTTAGCTGTCTATAATGCTATCATGATCAGTGGGTACCTTTTAAAGTTAGATCCTAAGTATTTTAATAGACCCTAGTTGTCTTTAATAGTGTTCTAATAATGTTCTGTGTCATGTTGAATCTCACATTTAAAACTAATTCTCCAAGGAAATGTGTGGTATTTAGAGATAATTGTTACTATTGTACCTTTTTCTTTCTTCTGTTTTTATAGTAGCTTACTGTAATTTTCACCTTATTTCCTTTATTCAGATATGAATTTTTCTATTTATTTTACCCCTTTACACTATGACTTTAGGCACTTAGGGAATTATTTTTCTCTGTTTTGGTTGAGATATATATTAAAACAAGTTTTTGGTGGGGGTATGTGTGGGGCTACAGGGAACTGAACCCAGGGTCTCATGCATATAAGCATGCAACTACATGCAGGCCCACTTACCCAGTCTCCATTTTCAGATTTTGAGATAGTCTTGGCAACTTGCCCAGTCTTTCTTTGGACTTAGGATCTTCCTGCCTAGCCTCCTGAATACTAGAATTACAGGTGTATGGCGTCATTCCAGGCCTACTTTACATGTTTTTGTCAGAGTTAGCATTTTTGTTTGGAGTAGATGGGTAACTTTTTCAGTTAGATGAAACTTTCCAATAATTAGATGACCTTTCCAATAAGTTTCATATTTTCTTAGTAGCTACTTCATCAGTGAGTGTTATTTCCTTTTGTAGTGTTTTAAAAATCTTTTCTGTGGATACTGTCTGATTTTTATTAGAATATTAATGTATGACATCTAAGATTAATTTTACTTCAGCATATTTGACATATATATTTTAATATATAATTCAGTATACCAAAAGGAATAGAATTTTTTTCCCTTTCCTGGCATTTTACCATTTTTAGCTGGAAACAGGAGCAAAAAATGGAGAAAGATTACTGTGGAATTGATTGAATTTGTAAGGGCTGAAATTAAAAGTCTGATAGGACACTGGTTTTGTCTTCCAAGATCCCTCATAACTCAAGTATTTGGTGAATCTAAATTCTGTTGTTTCTTTTTCTGTGTGGCTGAGGGAGACATATATTGCAGTTCTATAAAATATTCCAGGAAGCTTATCGTAGTGCTATTTAAAAAATAAAGGGAGACAATGAGAGCTTGGGCACAGAGTTCTTGCTAAGCCCTAAAATATATCATTTTTATTCACCCATACAGAAAACAAGCATGAGGCCAAGAGGAGGCGAACAGAGAGAGTTAGGAGAGAGAAGATAAATTCTACAGTAAATAAAGATTTAGAAAACAGAAAGAGATCTCGAAGTAACAGCCATTCAGATCATATCAGACGAGGAAGAGGAAGACCTAAAAGTGCATCTGCCAAAAAACATGAGGAAGAAAGAGGTATGAATAAATTCAAGTAGCTTTTTCTCAAGTATTTAACTGATCAGAGATCTCAGATAGTAGTGAAGAAAGTGAAGGCCTTGAGCTCCTATAGTTAAATCATAACTCATTTTAGTTGGAAAGCATTCCCTCTGTGGTAGATGCTTAATAAAAAAACATTCTTAGTGGAACACTAAAGACTTAAAATAATCAAAATCTAGTTTGCTGTAAAGTGATGGTAGTAGAGTTCAGAGGTAATAATTCATACTGGTTATCTTTGAGAAGCCTCAAATAAATTTTATTTAATTCATAAAATTATACTTTGTTTATAGATAATACCAAATTAAGACTTAATTTAAAGCTGTTATACTGTCAATTTAAAATATTTGCTATTTAAGTTCTCTTGGTATGAGTTTTTAAATTGCATTTTGAGAGATTTATGTGTTCTATACACTGAGGCAGCTTTTGTATAGTTAGGTAAATTCTCCCTGATCCAAAGTGAATTTCTGAGCCGGGTGTGGTGGTTCACACCTATAATCCCAGCACTCAGGAGGCTGAGGCAGGAGGATTAGTGCGAGCTCAAGGCCAGCCTCAACTGCATAGCGAGACCCTGTCTCAAAAAGACAAAAAAAAAAAGTGAATTTCTGTTTCTTCTTAAAGGTGTTCTCTTATCCTCGGGCCAGTAAAGTGTCTACCAAGGACTGGCTTATAGCTATTAATTAAAATTTCAGTTGTGATATCTTCTTAAAAGTTTCATCAGAAATTATTTCAACATACAAGAACAGAGAGGATAGCATAATGTACCTCTCTATGCCTATAAATTTTTTTAAGTGACTTTCAGCTGGATACAGTAATGTGTGCCAATAATCCCAGGTACTTGGAATACTGAGGTAGGAGAATCACTAAAACAGGGAAATTTGAGACCAGCTTAGGCAATATACTAAGACCCTGTGTAAGGGGAGGAGGTTATTTTCAGGCCAATAATTAATGAAACAAAGGAATAATTATTCTTTATAATTCTCTTAAAAACTTCTGTCAAAATTACTTCATTTTCAGTTAGATGGATTTACAATTTTTGGCATCATTTGTATTTCTCTATGCTTTTCTTCAGATATTTGGTGTTACCTAAAGGTACTCAGTTTTCTGTGTAAATATAAGTTTGTGCTGAGACACAGAATTTTCTAGAATTTGCCGTTTGCTTTGTGTGTTATTATTTGAATGAAGACCTGCTATTGATGGTGGCCAGGTATAACTACGTAAAAGTCTGTTAGAGAAAATAACTTAACTGGTGTCGTTTACTTCTATTAAAGAGATAGATATCTTAAGGTGTGACTAAAGAAATAAGGTTTATATCATTATGATGTTGATGTAATATGTTATCTAATAATGATGTTGACTGTATTCTGTGAAAGCTGTACTTTTTAAGTTTCAGATACTTTTTACTGTTTTTTTTTTTTCTTGTACTGTTCCAGAGAATGAGTTATTTAGATTGAATATGTTTCTTTAGTAATGAGATTATCAGAAAGTTTATTAAGAACTATTTTAGAAAGGACACTGCATCACTTCTTGGCCCTTTGGCTAAGATCAAGTGTAGAAGGGGCACTGGACAAAGAAGTCAACAGAGAAGAAAGAAAAGAGAAATACTGCTTGATGCAAAAATCACAATATTCTTTTCTGTTGAAGTAAAAGGGATCTAACTAAGAACAAAAGGAATGTTCCTGCTGGTCAGAGGAGATGAGGAAATAGATAATGACAGTTTATTTAGTTCATTAAATGAAGTCTGTACAACAGTGCAGTATAACTGACTTTATAGATCGAGGCTTGAATTTCTATTTCATGATTAAGTTCAAAAAAGAATTTCTTTCACTGTAAATATTTTTCAGGCATTTTTGGATTACTATAGAAAGTTTTAATGAAAACTATTCCTAATATAAGATATATTTTAACATTTTTTGATACAAATTGCACAGACTAGCTCAAAGCTATTTTTCTAACATAAAGTGGAATATTTTAATGTAGATGGGAGTCAGCGAACTTTTCCCCCAACAAGCTATACAGCAAATACTTCAGGCTTTGTGAACCATGCAGTCTTTGTCACAACTACTGAACTCTTATCATTGTAGCTAGAAAGCAACTGTAAACTATTATGTATGTAGATGAGTGAGCCTAGCTGTGTTGCAGTAAAGCATTATTTTATTTTATTTTAAGTTATTTATTTATTTATTTATTTGGTCTTTTTTGAGACAGGGTCTCGCTATGCAGTTGAGGCTGGCCTTGAGCTCACTTTTGTAGCCCAGGCTGGTCTCGAACTCGCACCAATCCTCCTGCCTCAGCCTCCCAAGTGCTGGGATTACAGGCGTGCGCCACCACGCCTGGCAGCATTATTTTAAAAACAGGAGACATTGAGACTTGGCACCCAGATAGCTGTTTGCTAATCCTGATGTAGACTGTTTTTCTCTAAATAGAATATAAATAAGAACTACAAACTTTGAAGTATCTGTATATTTTACAATGCTTTGGTAATGCTTCCTAGGGCTAGTAATTTAGTTCTCTGTTCTTAAGACACTTAAATTTGAAGCAAGCTTTAACTATAACATGAATTAGGGAAAACTTGACAATGTGTATAAGAAGTAAATTTTTTTGTGTGTGTGATTTACTGAAATTTATTAAAGCTTTATTAAGCTTTAGGGAGATAATTTCTTTCAAGGTATAGAAAACTTAAATTTCGAGACGATCAACATATTTCCATATAGCATTTCAGAGAGCCATACACTACTAGAATTAAAACAGCCCTGGAAAATCATCTTCTGAGATTCTGTGCTGTTCTTTTCCCATCCTAAAGTTGAATATCCTTCCACGTTCCTATAGGTCACTGCTACGCGATGCCTCCAGTCAGGGCTCCCTGCTCCTCTGTCCTGCGAGCTGAGTCTTGCAGGATGCAACCGCCAGGGTCCTTGTTTGGATTTAGACAACATGAGACACCGCTGAGAGGTTGGAGGGTCAGCGCACTTGCTCTGCCTGCGCCAGAGCCCCTTCCTGTGGTCCAGCTTGTTGCAGGGCTGGGAAACTTACGCAGCTGCCTCTGGGCAGCTCGGTCAAGGAAGTAAAATTTTTGAAAAACTTCATTATGGTTTTCTTTTTGAAAAAAGAATAGTAAAAAATTAAAAATAAAATCTCCTTTGTCCGGTGTCCCCCCCCCCCTCCCGGTACTGGGGATCGAACTCAGGACCTTGCACATGCCAGTCAGGCGCTTATGCCACTGAGCTGTCTCCCTGGCCTATCCTAAGTTTATGTTTTGAAAAGAGTAAGATGGAACAGTCTCTAACATAGGAAACACCAGACACTGTTGAGGGCAGGGATTCTTCACAAAGCCAAGAAGACTAGGTAAAAATTGGACCTGGTAAATACTGAGTTCTCTGGTTACGCTTACTGTGTCTTGCAGGTAAAAGAGATTGAGAGTAATTTTCTCTAGGAAATCTGAAGAGCTCAAGAGAAAAGGCCCAAGATAAAAATACATACCCTTGGGGCCCAGCGGGATGGCTCAGTGGTCTAAAGCGCCTGCTTGGGAAAGCTTGGGCGGCTTCAGGGACCGCGGTTCAATCCCCAGCACCACATGCTGCGCCATGCGCCAGCCCTGCCGTCAGGGCGCGGGCTGAGCCAGCTATAAAAATGAGTGAATAAGCAAATAAAGGTTATGAAACAAGAAAAACATAAATAAATAAAATAGAAAATTCTTTAAAAAAAAAAAAAATACATACCCTCATTACCAGTTTCACCAAGAAATGGCCTAGTAAGGATGTAATCTGATGATGATAGTTGTCTCTCTTTAGGTGTATATGCTTCCAATGAGCTCTTTTGTTCATGCTTCTAAATGTGAACGTGTTATTAGGAATTACCTAGAACAAATAATTTAGTTTGAAAAACTAAGACTAAATCTCAAGGAGAGAAAACATAATTAGGAAAAAACAAGTTTTTTTAGGGAGAGGAAAAAAGTATCATTACTCTCCTTAGCAAAAGAAGGTATGATAAAGCAAAATATTTGAAAGGTGAGTGTACAGGTCAGGAAGGTACTTGGAAAATGAATTTCTTAACTATGAATTTTTAAACATTTTTAAAAATGCAGCTGGGGATATAGCTCAGAGGCACAAGGTCCTGAGTTTGATTCTTAGCATGAATAAACAAATTTTTAAAAATAAATTAATAATAAATAATAAAAAAAAAACTACAGAAAGTATAGCAGTAGGAAAACAGATTAAAAATGGAAAGTGAGGGCCCACAAGATAGCTCAGTAGACTAAGTGCCTGCTTTGGCAAGCACAGGGACCAGGGTTCAATCCTTAGTCCTGCACACCATGCTATCCCCACCTTGAGGTGCTCTGAGTCTGCAAATGAGTCTGGGCATGGAGGTGCATGCCTAGAATCCCAGCACTGGGGAGGCTGAAAAAAGAAGGATCACTCTTAAGTCTGAGCTGCATAGTGAGACCCTGTACCAAATACATAAAAATGAAAAACGAAAAAGAAATAATATAAAATTCAAACTGTCAATCTGAATTATAACATCTATAAATAACTAAGTTTCAGAAAATAAGCATAAAAGATGGAAACATTAGTCTTCAGGGAAATATTTCAACAAAATTTCCTAAATCTGAAGGACATTGTTTCCATTTTTTTTTTTTTTTTTAAACAGGATCTCACTATGCAGTTCAGGCTGGCCTTGAGCACCCTTTTGTAGCACAGGCTGGTCTCGAACTTGCACCGATCCTCCTGCCTCAGCCTCCCAAGTGCTGGGATTACAGGCATGCACCACCATGCCCAGCTGAATTTTTATTTATTTATTTATTTATTTATTTATTTATTTATTTATTTATTTATTTGCAGGACCCGGGTTTGAACTCACAACCTTGCACTTGCCAGGCAGGCACTTCTGCCCCTGAGTTATCACCCCAGCCCCTATTTTATTTTTCTTTTCACTTTTCTTACAGTGCTGGGGATCAAACGAGGGCTTCCAACACACCAAGCCCAACCTATCCCTGCTACGCCACACCCTGGCAGCCGTTTCCATATTAAAAGGACCATGAAAGTCTCGATCTAATGGATAGTTAAAAATAGAAATGACGCCAAGCATATCTTTACATATTTTTGGTTAAAGAGAAAATTTTCTAGGTTTTCAGGGGGGGGAAAGATGAATCAAAATGATATTAGGTTTTGGAGTACTATGTAGCAATCCGCAGACTATGAATTGATATGACTGATAAATACACTGAGCCAAGGAAACTAGGCACAGAAGAACACATACTAGATAATCCCGTTTATTCTGATGTTGAAAAGAATGATAGTGTAGCTATGATAGTAGAAGTTAGTATGTTGGTGCTGGTGGATGTGAGATTGATAGAAAAGAGCTTGCATTTTCTGGAGTGAAGGAAATGTTCCGTTTTGATTTGTTTTGAGCTACATGGGTGTATATATTTGTCATAACTTACCTAGTTGTCTATTTAGAGGATCTGTGTATGTCAATGAATATAAAATTAGCAATGATTTTTAAAATAGCTATAAAAAGGTTTAGGATTTTCTCAGCAGTAAAGTCAAACAGAAGATAGTTTTTTTGCTTACAATTCTAAGGGGAAACCTATAAGCCTTTACTCAAGATAAACTTAATATGCTTTCTGGTATCCAGGGTTTCAAAAAATTTGCTACTCATTCCCCCTTTTTCAAGAAGCTCCTTCTAAATACCTACCACTGAAATGAAGCAAGTCAAGGAAAATATTAGGATCAGGATAAAAAGGATCCGACTGAGGAAGGAGATGGGAAGTTCCTTGAAAAATGACCATGAGATCAGTTGTGCAGTAGACCTGGAGAGCAACCATTTCAGGATGGAGCAGGTTGGAAGGCTTGGAACAGTTTCTTCAAGAAGATAAAATGGATATAATATCTAATATGTTAACATAATCCTGACCAATTTCTTCAACTAGGAGCGATTGGAGTTGAATTTAAAATGCAAACTAAAAAAAGAGAATCCCTTCTGAGAAAACAGTATGCAGGAAAAATGACTCTCATGAGCATGGTGATTTTGGAAATTGAATTGAATTTCAATATTCAATTGAAAATTGATGTTACCACAATTACTATTTAGTTAGAATGAGATGACAGAATAAGCAGAGATGCAAAAGACAGAGAGCGACAGGGATGCCAGATTGTGTTGGCACATGCCTGTAATCCCAGAATTCTGAAGGATGAGGCAAGAGGAGAGTTTGAAGTTTAAGAACAGCCTGGACTTCAAAGTGAACAGCATAGCAAGAGATCCTGTATCAAAAAGACCAAAAAAAAAAAAGATCCTGTATCAAAAAGACCAAAAAAAAAAAAAAGGAGATGCAAAACAGTTTAGGTATAGTAGCACAGGCCTGTAATCCCAACACTAGAGAAGCTGAAGCAGGAAGATCACCAGAAGCAGGAATATTGCCCCTTCTGAAGCAAGGCCAGCTAGCACTAAATAATGAGACCCAGTCTCAAAAAAAAAATTAAATGTTAAATCTGCACAGTAGAAAGTGAATATTCAATACCTAAAATGAGGTCACATCTTACAATTGTAATTTCAGATGGTTCGTAATTTAATAGGGTTTTTTCAGTTTCTGAACTTCAATTCTATTTGCATTTATGAGGGAAAAATGTAAATAAAAATGATTATTCTTCCTATAGCAGGGCTGAAGTAACGGTGTTACTATATTCATTAAGTAACCATTATTGTTCAAAAAGGACCATCTTCTAAGACAGCAGTTCTCAATCTGTGGGTCGCGACCCCAGCGGGGGTTGAACAACCAAAACACAGGGGTTACCTAAAGCCATTCCGAATCATAACTGTAGCAAAATTACAGTTTTGAAGTAGCCACCAAAATTATTTTTTGGTTTGGGGTCAATGCAGCATGAGGAAATATTTTGCGGGGTCACGGCATTAGAAAGGTTGAGAACCGCTGTTCTAAGATGAGAAGTTTAATTTTGGTTGAGGTACTTGATACTAGTGAGGAGAAAGAAATACATGAGATTCTTGAGAAATTTGTAACTGTTAAATTGTGCATGTATAAAACTATATAGTCACTATCTGGTCTTTCTTTTAGTACCTATGTGTACTTTTAAAAAAATCTCAGTTTAATAGTATAATATTGTATATTGTGATATGCATAATACTGTCATTTGGAGAAATACTTAAAAGCATTAAAACATTTTAAAAATTATTGCATCAGTTGCCTTGATATTAAGCTTTCTTTTTTCTTTTGACAGAGAAACAGGAAAAGGAAATTGACATCTATGCTAACCTCTCTGATGAAAAGGCTTTCGTGTTTTCGGTCGCCTTGGCAGAAATAAATAGAAAAATTATCAATCAAAGACTTATTCTCTGATCCTTGTCTGAAGAATCTGTTGAAACTTCCTTCAGGATCACATCAGCAAATTCTCAAAGTGATGGACTCTTAGGAGCATTCTGACTTTATCAATAAGGGGTGTTGATTGTTTTTTATTTTTCATTTAGCCTATGCCACACTTTTGGAGCAAAGCTTTGTGCTCGGACTATTCTGGGATTTCCTTGTTTACCAAGGAATATTGTCAGTGTTTTGTGTTGGGATGTAAGTAGGCGTATTTACAAAACCAAATCAAATGTTGGATGGATGGATGGATGTTAAAAATAAAAAGGGGTCAGAATAGGGGTGGAAGTATCAAAATGGGAAAATGAAATGCCTGATAGTTTGAAGGTTTGGAAAAGCAGTATTTTAAATATTATCAGAAAGAGTAATGTTTAAGTATATATGTATAACGGCAGGTTTTCAGCACTAACAGGTTGCGTATACACAGTTCCTTTACCTTTATAAATTGGCAATTGATACTTTATTGAATGAGGAATTAAGAATATAAACTGTAAATTTATCAGTTGATTTTTTTTCTCCCTTGGGCATTTTTATGACATAAGGTATGAGTTATATTTTTAGTATACTTTCTAAGCAGTTTAGAAGTTTGGGTGCTATATGAAGAAAAACATTTAAGGATATATCATACTTCAGATAGACACCTTGTTTTCTTGAATGTAATTTATTTATTGGTTACAAAAATCTTTTCTCGTCTCAGAATGGTGCCTGTTAACCTAAACTTAGAATATATTTATTACATGCAAAATATTTCTTAGCCACTTTAAGCAGTAATATTTTATCTAGGTGGATGTTCATTTACACATCCTGATAATTATTTAAATTGTTACCTTAACCTTACTCAAAGAAAAAAATAAAGCTTAATATTGAAACTAAACATATTAAATATTGTGGCATAAGCATTATGTCCTAGTGAATTTTCTAAACATTTTTCAGTTCTGTTTTTCTAATGCTAAGACATAACCATGTGTGGTTGATGTGTAGTAAGTGGTTTTGCTTTTTTTTTTTTTGTCTTTTGGAGATAAGGTCCTGCTTTATAGTTAAGGCTGGCCTTCAGCTCACTTTATAGCCCGGGCTGGTCTTGAAATCGCAACTATCCTCCTGCCTCAGCCACCTAAGTGCTGTCACTATAGAGATGCACCACCATGCCTGGCTGGTTTCATATTTTGGCATACCAATTTCATTGTTAATACATTCAGACTTGGCAGAAACTCCTCTTTTTATCTCTTAATTTAAAGTCCTTATTAGGTATCAGCAGTTAAGGTTTTAGTCTAACTCTACAGCTACTAGTACATTGTAGAGCACAGAGTAATTAGCATATTCATCACCTCAAATATTTATTATTCCTTTGTGTTATAAACACAATCTATTAGCTCTTTTAAAGTATACGATTTTTTTTTTTTTTTTTTTTTTTTCTGGACCAGGGTCCTAATTCATGACCTTGCACTTGCCAGGCAAGCACTTCATGCCACGGAGCTATCTCCCCACTCCCACTAAAGTGTATGATTATTGTCAACCATAATTGCCTTCCAATTTCAACAGTAGCATTGTTCATATTTTTATCTTTCATCTTCTATCATCTCTCATAAGAAAACAGGTCTACCTTTTTTCCTCTCCTTTACTTAAAATAGCAGAGGGAGCTTAAGAGATACTCTACATAAAATGTAGGATTTTCCTAAGAAACCCTTTTCTCTTAATCTTTGTGTCTATCTGCAAGTGGTACTACTACAATTACCTTGTATTTATTTCAAACTTATAGTAATGAAATTTTCCCATGATTATAATTGATTTTATTTTTTTAATCTTTTTTTTTTTTTTTTTTTTTTTTTGCGGAACTGGGGATTAAACTCAGGCTCTTGCACTTGCCAGGCAAGTGCTTATTCTACTGAGCTATCTCCCCAGCCCCTTGATTTTTTTGGAATGTGCTATAGGAAAACTTTTGATTTTGAGCAAGAAAGTTTAATAATACCGAAGAATCTTTTGGAGGGGTCAAGGAGATAGCTCCATGGCACAAGTGCCTGCCTGGCAAGTGCAAGGTCATAAGTTCGAATCCCAGTCCCGCAAAAAAAAAAAAAAAAAAGTTTTTTGGAACATACTGTATATGTCCTCAAGAAAAGGAGGAATAGCTTGTGGAATAGGCATCTCTTTAGAGAATTAGTGCAATTAGTGCTAAATACCATTAGGGAAAGTACTGGATGTTAAAATACTCACTAGAGAGCCGGGCATGGTGTTGCATGCCTGTAATCCCAGCACTTGGGAGACTGAGGCAGGAAGGACCGGTGCAAGTTGGAGACCAGCCTGGGCTACAAAAGTGAGCTCAAGGCCAGCCTGAACTGCATAGTGAGACCCTGTCCCAAAAAGACAAAATAAAATAAAATACTAGATGCAGTGAAGGTGATACCGACGTGAACCTAGCATGTAGGAAAGTACTTTATTTCAAATGTTCGTAATACTAAATTATTTGGCAGAGGTGCAAATGTGTGTAACATATCTCATTTAGCCAGTTTCTTTGAAACGTGTTTTCTCTGGTAGATGCAGTGAGATGTCTTCTTATTACAAAACAGAAAAATTTGTCTAGATGTTGTAAGGGTCCAAGAAAATAATGTTTTGTTACTAGTATTGAGGAAACCTCTCTTGGTTAGTGTATCCTAAGGGTACAATTATCAGTTCACTAAATACTTGATCCAAAATTTCTTCTACTCTAACCTTTGTAAATGGTATGATTATACAAAATGTCCTGAAATTGTTCTATGACTGGATTAGATCTGTTGAAGATCTATTTAAAAAAAAAAAAAAAAAAGGCAGGGTCTCGCTATGTAATTCATACAGTTCAGGCTGGCCTCAAACTCAGGGATTCTTCTGCCTCAGCCTCCCAAGTGCTGAGATTACAAGCATGTGCCATCATACTCCGCACAAGTTTCTTTGTTTAGTACCAAGAACTGAGCTCATGACCTTACACTTGCCAGGCAGGCACTGTGTCACTGAGCTGTTTCCCTGGCCCCCAGCATATTTGTTTTTAAATGAGCAAAATGATGAAACTAATTTGAGATAATTTGGAGCATAAATTAAACTAGATAAGTTTGTATTTTTAGTATATGTGCTGCCAAAGCGAGCACAAGTTTGTATTTTTAAACTTCTCCCCTCCTACCCCATGCTATTAAAAATATATTTGAAGGAACATTTAAGCAACTTAATCTTGAAACTTGGTTTTGTTACTAGTTTTATACATGAACTTTTACAATATTTTTATGGGTGAGGAAGTTGAGTAATGTTTCATGTAAATTATCGGAAAGCAAAAGAAAAACTGCAAACTATTTCTAAAGTGTTAGTGGACATGATCAAATAGCCTGAGATTTATGGTCTTATGAGAAAAAGTTACAAACAGCTAGGTATGGGAGAGTGCTTTTTCTCTTATTAATGTTTACAATACATAGTAATTACTTTCATGGTGGGGAATTGGTTCACGTACATACTGCATCTCTATCCTTTATACATACCCTTCATCCTTCCTCAGCCTCAGTGAAAGTGCTTGGGTAGCATATGTAGCTCCTGGCTTCAGCTGCTCAGCAACAGCAACTCCTTTAAAAATTATAGATAACTTGAAAATGTAGTCTGAGTACAATCATGTTTCCTTACATTTCAGAAAGCATCATCTGTTTCACATCCAAAATAAGTCTTTGATTTCCAAAAGTCTAGTAATTGCCCTTGATTCTTTAAATCTGATGGTAAAAATGCATTCACAGTATACTTTGACTTGCCTCTCAACCTGTGTGTTGATTTGTCCTTTATATTTAGAGATGTTAAACTATGTATTTAGCATAAGTGTGTTAATCACATTTAATTCTTTCCAAATAGGCTCTAGACACAGAAAGTCACAATGAATCCACGGCCTCATGTTAAAAATGTGCTGTAACATTTGGCTACATAAAGCCAGCACTTTACCTGTTCTCAAGGGATTTGGGGGTTTCTGTATTCTAGTTCTATTCTAGGTATTAACTGTTTTCCAATATTTGACTTAAAAATATTTTCCCTCATTCTATGAGTTGCCTTTTCACTCTGTTGTTTTTAAATTTTGATTAATTGTAGTTCTTTTGTTGCTTTTGGTTTTATGTTTTATTATCAAATGACAAATTTTCTTCTCCATACAGCCAAATTAAATGTGTTCTTTATTATTTTGCATCATTTCAAATTCATCCCTAAGGGGCCAGCGAGATGGCTTCTTGGTCTAAAGCGCCTGCTTAGGCAAGTTTAGGCAACCACAGGGACTGTGGTTTGATCCCTGGCACCACATGCTGCGCCAGCCCCACCCCCAGGGCAAGCTGAGCCAGCCATCACACAAATAGATAAGGTTTAATAAAATAAAAATAAAATATTTTTTTAAAAAAACAAATTCATCCCTAAATTTTATTTCCATGTTAACTCTGTTTTGGTTTAATGCTTTGTTTTCTTGACAGCCACTAATTTTTCTAATATTTTCTATCTCTTTAGCCTTTGAACTTTGTGTTTTTGTAAACAGTCGCTCTGCACCTAAAAATATTCTATTATGACAAGTTTTTTACATTTGAAGGTACCGTATGTGTTTATATATTTACCTTGCTTTTTTCCCAATTCTTATGCTGTTTTTAATCCAATTATTATAATCTGAATATTAATATTGCTTGTCAGAGAATATAACTGTAATAATGAGTATCCTAATACATCAAGTAAACTTTCCACAATTAAAATTATAACAGAGCCTTAGACCCAACTGGAATAATTCTTTTTATCTTAGTCAAAAATTTTCCTTTTGTTAAGGAGTCATAAGTGTGTTACTCTGACTGAGAGGTCCAGTTTTTATGTTTTGATTATGTCAGTTAATAGTTGCCTTTTGTTTCTTGCTGTAGTGCACTAGCTAGAATTTCTGTTACAGTGTTGAGCAGGATTGTATAATGTAGGTAATTTTTTAAAAAACCCTTTGTGAGACTAAAAGAATTCCCTTCTCTTTTGCCTGCCCTGAGTTTTATTTGTTGTTTTGTAATTACTGGTAATGGAACCGAGAGCCATTGCACTGAGCTGAATCTCCAAGTCCTTTTATTTATTATTATTTTTTATTTTTATTTTTTTAAGAGATACAGTTTTGCCAATTCACTGCATTGCACAGGCTGGGCTCAAACTCATGATCCTCCTGCCTCATTCTCCTAGAGAGCTGATAATCTTTGATGTGTGGCACCGCAACAGGCTTGTAGGTTTTTATCATGAACACATGTTAAATTTTGTCACATGCTTCCTCTATATGACTGATCATAGTCTCCCCCCTTTGGGATATTAAGATGGTGGTTCATGCTGACTTTTGATTAGTAAAGTCTGCTTTACATTTGCAGGGTAAATCTCACTTGGTTAACTTCTATTATGATTTTTGTATATTCAAAATTTTAATGTTTTGTTGCAAATACTTGTTTTTTCATGAAGGTTACTGGGCTATAGCATTTATGTATTTTTAGATTCAGAATTAGATGAATTGGGAGGTATCCTGGTTGTATTTTTCTGAAAGAGGCCATATAGAACTTAAATATTGAGTAAAATTTACCACTGAAATTGTCAAAGGTATAGAAATTTTTGTTTGAGAAAGAGTTTTACTATGAATTCAGTTCTACTTGTTTTGTTTTGTTTTTTTTTTTCCTCTCTCTTTTTATTTATTTATTTTTTTTCTACTTGTTATTAACCAGGCTCAGTGATATATTTGGGTAAGTTTTGTAATTTTTAAGAAGTTGCTTGAGGGCCAGGAAGATAGCTCCTAGAATAAATGCCTATCTGGCAGGTACAGGGTCCTGAGTTCAATGCCCGGTACCATAAAAAAAAAAAAAAGAAAGAAAGAAAGAAAAAAGAAAAAGTTGATGTGTTTTGTCTGAATTGTCTATTTGTGTAGAGCTATTTGTATTCTTTCATCTTTCACCATTGGGATATTGGGATCATTGGTGTTCCCTTCTTTGTTCTGATATTGGTAATTTGTGACTTCTGTCAATCTTAACAAGAGATTTATTAATTGTGTAGCTATTTTCAAAGAACCTGTAAATTTATTTATTTTTAATGTATTTAGTACAGGATGTGCAGGGTGTCACTACACAGCTGGGACCCGTAGTGATCCTCATGTTGTAAGCCTCCCAAGCACTGGAATTACAGCTGCCCTGCCACCTCTCAGTGCAGTCTCAGGGTGCTCGGGGGGTCAGGCTGGCACTGACCGCCATGGATTGAACTCTGGTCTCTGCACCTGCCTAAGCAGGTGCTTTCATTCCTGAGCTGTCTGGCTGGCCCTAACCTGTAAATTTATTGATACTATCTGGAGGGGGGTTTTTTGTTGAAGTTTTGTTAATTCCTAATCTATTTCCATCTTCCTACTTGCCTTGGGAGTTTTTTGCTTTTTTTATGGTTTCTTTAGATGCCTGGATTACTGATTTTATGCTTTTCTAACAAATATTTAATGCAACAAATTTTGTTGTTGTGTCTTCCTTTTTTTATTGAGAAAATTTTCTGATTTTCCCTGATATTGTGAAATTTATAAATTTCTAATTATTTAAAGGTTATTGTAGTTGTCTTTCTGTTAATTTTTGGGTTTTTTTCATTATATTTAGACAACATATTTCATTTGATTTTAATTCTTTAAAATTGTTAGGGTTTGCTAGGGATTGGGGCTGTTTGGCATTATCTGGGAAAGTGTGTACATAAATGGCTTCCACAGAGAAGCTGGGAGTTAGACTATTAGCCCTTTCTGTCACATAGACCATGGAATTGCTTACATCTCTTTGCTCTCTGCCCTGCAAGGAAACTTGGCTCAAGTACCTTCACTTTTTATAATTTTTTGAGAGACGAAAACAAGAGCCGGGCGTGGTGGCGCACGCCTGTAATCCCAGCACTCGGGAGGCTGAGGCAGGAGAATTGGTGTGAGTTCGAGACCAGCCGGGGCTACAAAAGTGAGCTCAAGGCCAGCCTGAACTGCACAGCAAGACCCTGTCTCAAAAAAGACAAAAAAAAAATAATAATAATAAAAAAAATAAAACAAGAAAAACAGTGATAAAATTTTCAAAAAAAGTTAGGAGAGTAACAATGGTTAGTACATGGTTTATTGTTATCTTCAGAATAGTTGTTCAGATTACAAAATCTAGGCGTGAAAAACTGATCAAATGATACAAGCATAAACCTTTACAGTGAACTAATACAAAGCAATACAGCCATCTTACCTATTGTATAGATTATTTACTTTTACTTTTCTTCTTTTCCTCCATCCCAGGTTCTCTTTTCTTTTGAACAGTTTCTACCCATTTCCCAATATCTATGGATCATATTTACTCATTTGGCTTCTTATACTAAAGAGGCAATCTGAAGTTTACACACACAAGATTGATTGATTTCACTTACATGTATGGTCTCAAGTTGCATCCATTTGCCCAAGTTTATTTTTCATAGCTGAGTAGTACTCCATCCTATTGAAATACAACCTAATTTTTTAATCTATTCTTTGGTTGATGGGCATTTAGATTGTTAGCAAGATCTGTTCCAGGGGCCGAGGAAATAGCTCAGTAGAATAAGCACTTGCCTGGCAAGCACAAAGGCCTGAGTTCAATCCCTGGTCCCACAAAAACAAAGCAAAAACAAAACCTTGGGGCCTGGCGGGATGGCTCAGTGGTCTAAAGCGCCTGCTTGGGAAAGCTTGGGCGGCTTCAGGGACCACGGTCCAATCCCCGGCACCACATGCTGCGCCAGCCCTGCCCTCGGGGCGGGCTGAGCCGGCCATAAAAATGAGTGAATAAACAAACAAAGGTTCTGAAACAAGAATAAAAATAATAAATAAAAAAAAAAAAAAGATCTGTTCCACATTGTGCTGCTATAAAGATGGGTGCACATGTAATTGCTGTGGTGTGATGTTTTTAATTCTTCTGGGAACATGCCTAGAAGGAAGAATAGTTGGGTTCAATGGGACCTCCAATGCTAGTTTTGTTTTTTGGTTTTTTGTTTGTTTGTTTTTGCAAAACTGAGGATTGAACTCAGGTCCTTGCGTTTGCCAGGCAAGTGTTTATTCTACTGAGCTATCTCCCGAGCCCTCTAATGCTAGTTTTTGAGGAATGTTCACACTGATTTCCACAGTTGTTGAACCACTCTACACTCCCACCATCAGTGGAGCAAGGTTCCTTTTCCCCACAGCTTCTACAGCATTTGTTATTGCTTGATCTCTTTGTTTATTTATTTTCATGGCTGGCTCAGCCTGCCCTGAGGGCAGGGCTGGCACAGCATGTGGTGCCAGGGATTGAACCGTGGTCCCTGCAGCTGCCTGCAGGCGCTTTAGACCACTGAGCCATCCTGCCGGGCCCATTGCTTGATTTCTTAATGGTATTTGTTCTTTTTGGAGTGAGACGGAATCTCAGTGTTTTAATTTGCATCTCTTCAATGACCAGTAATAATGGAACTATTTTTTTCATATATTTATTTGCTATCTATATTTCTTCATCTGAGAAATGCATATCATCTCAGATGCCAATTTTTTAATTCGGTCTTTGAGTTTGGAGAGTCTAATTTTTTTTTCAGTTCTTTATGTTGTAGATAAAAGTTCTTTGTCTAAAGAACATTAAAAATTAAAGGCCAAAAATAGATTTTCATTTTCAAAATAGAATTAATCATGGAATTATTCTTTTGCCTCTCTGCCTTTATTATACCTGACATTGTCCAGCCTCCCTCCCTTCTTTTCTTCCATCCTTTATTGTGCAGTACTGGAGATTGGACCCAGAGCCCTTAATCTCCACATATTCCCCATACCTTTTTTATTTTGAAACAAGACCTCACAAAGTTGGTAAATTGCCCTAGCCAGACTAAAACTTGTGATCCTCTTCCTTCAGTGTCCTAGAATGCTAGGCTTATAAGACATATGGACCATCATGCTTGACTTTTTAAGTATGAATTCAAAAGGTTCTATTTAACATTTGAAACTGCGTACTTTTACCCTTATTTAGGAGGTCATTGTAAGCTTGTGTTATAATTGGATCACAGTGATGAAGTACACCATACATTGCTGGCTTTTTTAATAACCCAGTAATGTTTGAAGTGGTGGAATCTTTTTTTTTTTTTTTTTTGAGACAGGGTCTCACTATGCAGTTCAGGCTGGCCTTGAGCTCACTTTTGTAGTCCAGGGTGGTCTCAAACTTGTACTGATCCTCCTACCTCAGCCTCCCAAGTGCTGGGATTATAGGCATGCACCACCACGCCTGGCCGAAGTGGTGGAATCTTATGAAACCAAGCACTTAGTTCTTGACCACACATTTCAAGCCATGAGAGCGAGACCGTGGACTGTATGAGGTGGCTGAGTTAACTCTTGTCCTCCTTACTCATCTGTTGAAGACAACAATGTGATAATTTTCACAGGCTGAAATTCCTATGAGAAAATTCCATCAGATCCTGTTGGGACTATAAGGCTATTTTGTTTGAATATCTTCACTCCTTAATCTTGTCTATTTTATCTATCATGAATTCCTTTTATTTGGCCATTATTTCTGGTAACAAACTGCACTCATCATTTAATCCACATTATTAAGTGTTCTTTCACCTCCTAGAGACATAAACTCTGACTCAGCTATACAGTTGGGTTTTTTTTGTTTTGTTTTTTGTTTTTTGTTTTTGTTTTTGTCTTTTTGAGACAGGGTCTCACTATGCAGTTCTGGCTGGCCTTGAGGTCACTTTTGTAGCCCAGGCTGGCCTCAAACTCTCACCAAGTGCTGGGATTACAGGCGTGTGCCACCACGCCTGGCTGTTTTTTTTTTTGTTTTTTTTTTTTTAAAAAAAAGCTGACTGTCGCATCATGTATCTTCTGTAGGAACCTTAAATCTCTGGCTACTGGTGTATGGTAAATTAATTAATGGTCAACTTGTAACATCCAGCTGAACTGAGTCAGCATGGTGGTGAATGTGGAAGGCCTGTTTAAGGCTTGTTGCCCATAGCATGAAAGGCAAACTAGAGGGGAAAATGGGAAGTAGTTGATTCTCACTGAAGAATCTTTTCAGGCTGGTTTTCCTGATACAAACTTGGCTGTTTGCATCATCAATGGAGCTTGGGTCCTTGTCACTGAGGATGGCTGTGGTCTTCAGGGGAGCACCAGTCCTTATGTTAAGCATAACTTTCTGACTCCAGTGCAAATATCAGCCTGCTGGCAGAAATCCTTCACCCTGCTAGCATAGGCTTTCTAGCCACCAGTGGCCTGTGGGCCTTTCCACTCTCAATCCTTGTTGCATACTTACATGAGACATTGTCTGGACCCATGAAGGACATTGCTGTGGGACCAAGGCCTTCAACTGGATTCTTTGGGTCTCTAGTGCATGGACAGACCTCTTGTGCTTTTTTGCATTTGACTTTTTGGGTAAATATTATTAAAATAATCCTATAAATTGTGTCATGTGTTAAAGCTATGCCCTTGCAAACCCTGACTACAATACAGTATGTATGTTGAGGAATAGAAAATTCCCTTTATTCCCTCATACTTAGAGAAGAGAGTTGAAGGGATAAAGGTATCAAAAACCTATTTGTAGCCGAAAGACCAACATCTACCTGAACTTCATTAAATCTGAAACACCATCAACTGTAAGACACAGCCTTGTTTTATGTAACACTAATAAGCCAGTTCACCTTTAGAATTTCTATTTCATACTCATTTGAACATGGAAGCAATAACAATATGGACTTAAGACCAAACTTGCAGCCAGTGATAACCAAACCATAGCTGTTGCTTGCCTGAGTGTGGTGGTCTGATGTAGACTGCATAGTGCACACAACTTTCAGTGATAAAATTGAAGGGAAGTCATCTTAAAGTTAAAGAACTGTGATCCATTTTCTTTTTTTGACCAATCCCCTTAGAATGTAAAGACTCTTGATATAGTCACATGTCTGAGGATTGTGTTTCTATAAAAATTATTTCCCGCTACCCAAAATTTCAGATTTCAAGTAGCTTATAGCTTGAAGATAAAATAATCTAGCTTTAGCCAAGCCAAGATTTGTTGTTGATTTTTATTTATTTATTTATTTATTTTTAAATTTTTATTTCAGACAACAACAGAGCTAGTGACTCAGCTGTCATGTATTCACATTTTTCTTTTCACTAAATTAGTAAGTTCTCCATGCTGGGCTTGAACTTAGGATCCTCTTACCTCCATCTCCCAGAGTGCTAGGATTACAGGCATGCACCACCACACCTGGCTTATACTAAGAATTTATCTTTTCAAATGGAAAAGATAAAGTTTATATTTCTTCTGGGAAGCGGTATGCTATTTGATTTTCAGCTAAAATTTTATTTTAAGGTTTATGGTGTGAATTTTGGAATCTAACAGACTTGAATTTGTACTCTGGCCTCTGCTCCTTGCTCATATGTCATTTCACCTTCCTATTCCCCTCATCTGTAAATCCTAGATTAAGTAGCTAATGTATGTGTAGTATTTCTTACTGAGAGGACCACTGTGTTGATGGACATGCTGCTCTACTGTAGATCTGAGAGCACTGGGCACAGGCAGGGCTGTAGGTTGCCAGGGCTGTTCGTAGAGTCAGCGTGGGGTGAAGGTGGTTCTCCTCCAGATCCTTCTCTAGGAAAGGTTGAGCTGTCTTCACTGTAGGGCACAGAGTTGGTACTGATGAACATCTTGTGTGACAGTGTTACATTATTGTGGAAACAAAATGAAAGACTGGCAAAATGAATAATTTGGGTAACTTGAGAAGATTGTCACAAGAATTTGTTTCAAAAGTTTAGAAATAATCTGACCCTGAGGCACAGGCCTGGGAGGCTGAGACAGGAGGGTTATAAGTCGGAGACCAGCTGGGCAATTCAGAGACTTAGCAGCACCATTTTGAAATACAAACAAAACAAAAGGCCTGCAGATATATATATATATATATATATATATATATATATATATATATATATATATACACATATATATATAGTTGAGTATGAATAGGCCTATGTTCAATCTCTAGCAACCTCTTCTCCTAAAAAAGGCTTTGATGAGGTTATTATGTAATTCATACAACATGTTTTGTGTACCTGCTGAGTATTACATACTCTGCTAAGGTCTCTAGAATCTAAGGAAAGAGGATTGCAAATCTGAGACCAGCCTGGGAAAATCAGTGAGACCTGTCTCAAGATTTTTAAAAGGGACTAGGGATATGATAGAGCTTTAGCTAACATGTGTGAGACTATGGGTTCAATCCTGAGGGCCACAAGAGATAAAACAAAAGAAAACTTCGTGAACATAATGATAAGTAAGGTTTTGTGTTAGGGAAGGCACCTCTTCCTCTGACGTAGCATTTCAGTTGAGTCTTGATGACAAAGTAGAATTCTTTGAGGTTGGGATTCATTGAGCTTTTTGCATCTGAGGATTTATAATTTTTAACAAATTTGGAAATTATCACCATCTCCTCTCCTCCTGAGATGACATATCTTAGTGAACCATTTAAAATGAAACAGCTCACTAATGTTTTGGGGTGATTTGTTTTGCGTTTTGTTTCTGAGATAGTTTCGCTATATTACCATCTGGTCTCAAGACTCCTGGCTCCAGTGATCTGCCTGCTCATTCTGTCCTTTAGCTGCAACTACAGTTATTAAGTTGTGTTCTCTTGAGCTGGGTCTGTTTTCTTGCAACATGTTATCTACCTTTAATCCTACCAGTGTAGTTTGCATCTCAGAGTTGGAATTTGCATCTCAAGAATTTCACTTTGAGATTAAAATTCGTTTTATGTTTCCATTTTACACATTCTGCTCTTTCTTTAGTTTCTCAAAAAGCTAAAGAAGCAATCAGAGGACTTATTCATTCTCTGTCACTCATGCATCACTGTCCTTCATTGCCTGACATTCAGTGTCTTAAGAACTGATCTTTGATGTATCTTCTTTTTTTTTCTTTTTTTTTTTTTTTTTTTTTTTTTTTTTTTTTTTTTTTTTTTTTTTTTTTTTTTTTTTTTTTTTTTTTTTTTGTCTTTTTGAGACAGGGTCTCGCTATGCAGTTGAGGCTGGCCTTGAGCTCACTTTGGTAGCCCAGGCTGGTCTCGAACCCACACTGATCCTCCTGCCTCAGCCTCCCGAGTGCTGGGATTACAGGCGTGCGCCACCAAGCCCGGGTGATCTTTGATGTATCTTGTCCATAGTGAATTGTTTCAGATAAGAGAGTGAAGTTAGCCCTTTCTCTTGGCTGCATATAAAAAGTGCCTTTGCACTGTAATCAGACTGTGTGCATGCACACACACAAAATCAGCCCATGCTGTTAATATGTCATCAGAAAACACTTTAGAGTCTGTGTACATATTTTCCATCACCTTGGTTTCCATATTATTCCACATTTAGTGTCCATTTATTAACATACCTATCAAAGAGACTGATATTTTTGTTCTTATTTATTTATTTATTTATTTATTTTTGTGGAACCAGGGATTGAACTCAGGACCTTGTACTTGTCAGACGGGCACTTGTGCCCCTGAGCTATCTCCCTGCCCCCTATTTTTATTTTTTTAATTAAAAAAATTTTTTTAATCACTTCTGATTTTACCAGAAAGAAATCTACTTCAGAGTCTTCTATTGTTTAATATACTATTACAATACCACACTGAGCTGAGCTGCTTCTTAGATGTGTCAAACTTTTTTGTGGTTTTTATGATTTAGATTGAGAATGCCCTACAAAAGTCTTTTGTGTTTAGAGGTAGGGTTTTTACTACATTATACTGAATTACTGGTACCAACTGTTTTTTTTGTGTGTGTGTGTGTGTGCAACCAGGGATTGAAGTAAGACCCTTGTGCTTGCCAGGCAAGCACTTATTCTACTGAGCTATTTCCCCAGCCCCAAGAGGTGGAGCTTTTAGAAATCATTGGATTGTGGATTAGTCCTCTCATGAATCCATTCCATCCTACTAGGGTGCAGGGCATGATTGGAAGAGGCAGATCACTGGCCACATGATCTGAAAGAGCATATCTCTTCCCAGTCTCTCTTTCTGCTTCCTGGCTGTCATGATAGGAGGGCCTTTTTTGTATTTGGTGGTTTCCCCCTTGGGTGGCCATACACGCACTGAGATATCTGAAATTGTGTGGCAAAATAAACTTGTTTAAGTTGCAGGTATCAGGTATTGTGTCTCAGTGACAGGAAGATGACTGAGTCCATGGTATTGCATATGGCCCCAGAACTTAGAATATGTGTTAAGGCAGAGTTTTGCTTTTTAAAATTGTGATAAAATGTACATTACATTTACTATTTCAATCATTTTAAATGTATAAATCAGTGATGTTAAGTATATTCATAATGATTAAATATTTATACCATTATTCTCAGAACTTTTTCATCACTACATATTGAAGCTCTACATCTATGAAACAGTTAACACTCAATGCTTTTCTAGTCCCTGGTAACCTTTAAACCTCTATGAATTTTCCTATTCTAGTATTGCACATAGGTGGAATCATGCCTTGTAGTAGCTGGCTTATTTGTCTTAGCACAATGTTTTGAAGGTATCAGTTTCATCCCCAATATTCCACTGTATGTGTATAGTATCTTCTGATTTTTTATTCATTTGTTACATATTTGGTGTGTTTCCACCTTCCGGCTATGAATATAGGTATACAAATGTTTATTTGAATCATCCCACTTTCAGTTCCTTTGGGTGTTTACTTAGAAGATAATAGGAGTTGCTTAACTTTTTGACAAACCTCCAAACCACCTTTCACATGGTGGCTGCCTCATTTTACATTCATATTATAATGGTCCCAGTGTCCCTACATTCTCACCAACACTTGTTATTTTTGTAAATATGTGTTTTAATGATAATAGTCATCCCAGTGGGTATGGTTTTGATTTGTATCTTTTATTGACAAGTGATAGTGCACACTTTTTCATGTGCTCATTAGCTATTTGTATGACTTTTCTTTTTTTGAGAATTATCTACTTGGGTCTTTTTGTCATTTTGAATTGAGCTTAGGTTGGGCATTATATTTTTAATATCCAGGTCTATCTGGTCTGTAAGATTTGGGGTTTTAAAAATACTCATTTTGGTATTTTGTATCTTAAAATGTCTAGAAAATGGTTTCATATTTCCATCTTTGCCCATATTGTCTTTTGTAGTAGTTGAAGCAAAGGATAATTCCAGGTTGCTTCCCATGTATTTGGGCTGTTTTCAGACTATGCGTCTATTTTTAAATGGCAACTGCCAGAAAAGATTGGCTGCCTAGACTAATTGTGTGTGATTATCAGTGAGACTTCCCAAGGCGCTATCACAGACTTTGTTAAAGTTGATTTGTTTTTGTTATTTTGTAGTGCTAGGGATCAAACCAATGTCACTGCACATACTAGGCAAGTGCTGTATAACTGAGCTATATCCCCTACTATAAACTTCACTTTTCTAGTGGTTAGAAAAACTTATCTTTGCCTAAAAAAAATAATAATAAAATAAATGCACTCTTTGGCACATTGTTTCTAGTCAGAGGTACAAGTGATAAAAATCACTTTCTAAATTTCACATGGCATCATTAAGAAAATCTGCTGTAGTTGTAGTGGCAGCAGCTCTACACAGTGTGCCCTGCGCTCCCTGTAGTTGGCAGCCACATAAACTGGGTGCTAGGAATACTGACAAATATCATGTTCTGCCCTTTAGGAGATAGCTCAGAGTTAAAAGTTAAATGTAACTTATGAGGCTGTAGAAATATAAACCCCTTAAAAGCCCAAATCCATTTGTAAAAAAAGAATCAGTTGAGGGCCAGCCAGATAGCTCAGTGAACTAAAGCGCCTACTTAGGCAGAGTATAGGGGCCAGGGTTTGATCCTCTGCCTGCTGTGCTGGCTCTTGCCCCCAGGGGGCACTTAGTCTCAACTGAAAATGGATGTGGTGGGGTGTGCCTGTAATCCCAGTGCTTGGGAGGCTGAAAACAGGAGAATCACTATGAATCTAACTACTTACATAGCAAGACCCTGTAGACCCTGTACTAAATACATTTTTTAAAAATCAGTTGAAATATAGCTACTTATTTCTTTACGATAGTGCCAATATTTGAGTGTGATTCAAAAGGACAACAGGGCCAGCCCATAGCTCAGTGGATTAAAGCGTCTGCAAGCAGGTGCAGGGGCCAGGGGTTCGATTCCCCAGGCCTGCCATATTTGCCCTATCCCTGGGGCATGCTGACCCCATCCCTCGGGCATACTGAGATGACAATTTAAACTGGGTATGGTCATGCTCACCTGTAATCCCAGCTCTTGGGAGGCTGTAAACAAGCGGATCACTACAAGTCCAGTCTAGTAGTGAGGCCCTGAACACCCTGTAGACCCTTCCCCAAAATACAAAAAGCGGGCAGGGACAACAGAAAAAAAATCTGCCATTTATGAAGTAGGGACTGTGCCAAATACTTTTCCTTTATGATTGCTTGATAATTATGAATCAAATCTGAAGCTCAAAGAGTTAGTCAAGAAAGTTCTCAAGGTCATATACTTAGTAAGTGGTGATCCTGTGTACCTAAGTTATTGTAGCCCCAATTTTGTAACAAAAGTACTAACAACTTGTTGATTGGGAGAGAAACAGGAAAATGCATTTTGGAGTTACTGATACTGGCTGGGAAAGCAACAGAGATATTGTTTAGATTAAGATTTTAATAAAATATTTAATACGTAGAAGAACCTTTAGAGAAAAACTTTTGGGAATGTTACAAAGAAGTACTCAAAGTCATGTTGACTTTCTGATTGCTACAGGTGTCCTTCCCATGTGTGCACAAGATTTCTCTTCAGGCTCAAATTTTGGCGCCAGGTATGTTATCCTGTTTTGATTGGCATTACTGTGTTCTCATTGGTTTTACCACCTTCTGAAGGACTGTCATTTGAAAAGCCCCCTATAATACGTAGCACATACCATGTCTCATTCATTTACCTCCCAACTGTGACCAATCTGCAGGCTGCTTGCCTTTTTTTTTCTTTAATATTATCATAAAAATGTTTAAAGAAGGAAGTAATAGACATTAACTGTGTCATATATTGTGTATGACTCAAGACAATTCCTCTTGACTTAGTACAACCAAGGTGAGCCAAAAAGTTGAATGTCATCCAGCTCTTGATGACCTGCCTAATGAATGGATTCCCCTTCAATTGACAGGTAAAGGCTTCCATTCAAACTACATAAGTAAGCATACATTTGAGCTTTCTGTTTTGTGCTTTTCTCCCCAACCCTGTTCATTTTTATTTATAGAAGTCCATGACCACTCTCCAGAAGGAAGGCTGAGAGTCTTTGTCTTATCAGACCAGTTTTCTAATTGTGATGATGGAAAAATCAAGTTGTTTCAGATTGGGTCAGCCAAAACTTATTACAAGTTGTACACTGTGAATAAACGTACACATATGTCACTGTGCTCTGATGCTTTTAATTCTTTCAAGAAGATACCTAGGGTCAGAGAGATAACTTGGCAGCACAAGCTTCTGACTGGTAAGTGCAAGGTCCTGAGTTTGATTCCAGGTGCCAAAAAAAAAAAAAAAAAGAATTTGTGGGCTAGGGAGATTGCATAGTAGTCTAAGTGCTTGCCTGGCAAGTGCAAGGATACAGTTTTGATCCCCTAGTACTGCATGCTGTGCTGGCCTTACGCAGAGCTGGCCACCAGAGCCAGGCGTGGTGGCCCAGGTCTATAATCCCAGCACTGAGGAGGCTGAGACAGTAGGATCACTACAGTCTGAGCTGTGGAGTGAGACCCTGTACCAAAGAAGTAAATAAAAGATTTTTTAAAATACTGTGGAGATAATCTAGGAATAGCTAGTTAAAATGGAATCTCTAGTTTTTTTGAGACTGACTTCCATAGTTGTACTAGTTTACACTCCCATTCCTTTTCTCTACAGCTCCTCCAGAATATATATATATATATATATATATATATATATATATATATATATATATAAATTTTTTAAATTGTGGCCAGCTTAGCCTGCCCTGGGGGTGGGGCTGGTGCAATGTGTGGTGCCAAGGATTCAACCATGGTGCTTGCAGTTGCCTAAGCTTGCCTAAGCAGGCACTTTAGACCCTGAGCCATGTTGATGGCCCTCCTCCAGCATTTGTAATTGGTTGATTTCTCAATGATAGCCATTCATTTTGAAAGAGGTGGAATTTCAGTGTTGTTTGAATTTGCATTTCTTGAGTGACCAGTGATGTTGAACTTTTTTTTCCTGTACTTATTTTTTGTTTCTATTTCTTTATGTGAGAAGAGTCCATTCACCTTATATGCCCATTTTTGGATTGATTCTTTAAATTTGGGGTTCTGGGGGCCCGGCGGGATGGCTTAGTGGTCTAAAGCGCCTGCTTGGGGAAGCTTGGGCGGCTTCGGGGACCGCGGTTCGATCCCCGGCACCACATGCTGCGCCAGCCCTGCCCTTGGGGTGGGCTGAGCCGGCCATGAAAATGAGTGAATAAACAAACAAAGGTTCTGAAACAATAAATAAATAAATATTAAAAAAAAAAAATTTGGGGTTCTGGTATTTTTGAGTTCTTGGTATATTCTAGATATTAGCCCTGTGTCTGAAGAACTGCTAGCAGAAGAATTTTTCCCACTCTGTGGGTTTTCTCTTCACTCTGTTGGTGTTTTTGTTTATTTGTTTTCCTGTGCAATGTTTTTTTTAAATTGATGTGATCCCAGTTGATTCTTTGTGCTATTTCTTGTATAATAGAGTTTTGTTCATAAAGTCTTTGCCTTACCTATATCTTCAAGCAGTCTGCCTAATTATCTTCCAGCATACATAGTTTTTCTGTTTTTACATTTAGATTTTTGATCCATTTCAATCTTAGGCTAGTTCCTAGTGAAAGTTGGGGGTCTAGTTTTAATCTTGAGCATGTGAAAAGCCTATTTTTCCAGCACAATTTATTAGAGAGGCTCTCTTTCTTCCAGGGAAGATGTTTGGTGCCTTTGTCACAGATAAGGTGACTGAGTGTGTCTGAAGTTGTTTTTTCATCTTCTAGTTTGTTCCATTGATCTTTGCCTTTATTTCTTTGCCACTGCCATGCTGTTTTTATCACAGTAGCTTTGCAGTATGACTTCAAGTTAGGGATTGTGATGTCCCTTGCCTTGCCTTTGTTACTCAGAATTACCTTTCCTATTCTAGGTTTCTTCTGGTCCCAAATGAATTTTAGGATTGTTTTCTATTTGTGAATTAAATCTGTGAAATCTCATAATGTTAAAGATGGAGATTGTGATTGTAGTACAATAACTCACTAAAACCCAAACTTAAGTTTGGTTTTGGATGAGTTGACCAGATTACCGTTCAGAATACCTTTTTTTTTTTTTTTTTTGCATGACTGGGGTTCAAACTCATGACCTTGCACTTGCCAGGAAGGCACTTATGCCATGGAGCTATCTCTCCAGCCCCCAAACTTAAGTTATCCAAGTCATTTTTAGTATTATAATAGAGGACTGGGAGATCAAACCTTTTTAAATGATTCATTATTAAAATATATAGAATTTGTTAAAAAAATATATATATATAATTTGTGAAGTAAGATTTATAAAGCAATATATTAATAACAATCTGCATGTTTCAAATTATGTATATTGAAGAATTAGGATAAAATTCAGATGTGTTACCTTTTTGCAATATCTAGTATTTGTACATACTGTAGCTAGCAGTAAACTGAGAGTCTCTTTGGATGCATTCATATAATTAGATTTTGTTTTTCATAACTTGTTTCAGATATTGTGCTTCTAGAGAGGTTAATTATAGAGATATTCTAAACCTTTGATAGTTTTGCTAAACTTGTTTTTTCTTCTAGAGTTTTTTAACTTTATTAATTTTAATAACAACAATGAGAGTTTCAAAACAGATTACTAGGACAGTTACAATAATTAATACCTTACATGTTGTTGTCTTCATAGTAGTTGTTCAGAATACAAGATACAGACATGATATCTTTTCGAAATGCTACTAGTACAAATCTATCTTATTAAATAGAGAAAGTACCTGTATATATAGTTCAATAGTCCACAATAATAGTGGGTGATGAGAACTGGCAATGTTGGAACCTTTTTACTTGAGCTTTTTACAGCTCAGCATACTAATCTGGCTTTACTTTTTATGCCTTGTGGTTAAACTTTTCTGCTGGGTGGTTAAGGCCAAGTTAGAGCAAGACCTATATAACAAAGCATGTAACTTGTACCTGACAAGGTCAGTCAAATCCTCTCAGGATTAACCTTGAAACCATGTATAGTGTTTTATAGAACTTTTGTCAGTGTCAGCCATCTGGATGAGTCAAGCCATTGCTTGACCAGTTGCTCTCTGTGAAAGCCTGAGAGAATATTTTCTTTCTACGTGATTCTCCATGGATGCAATATACAACATCGATCCCTTTCCTCCATAGCCCTATAATCTCCTTGAACAGAAAATTTGGGACACCACTGAGTTATAGGATATTACAGCACAGGTTCTGTTATGTCCTGAGTCCTCACTGACCTTGAAGGGCTAGGACCAAAATTTGGCTATCTTTGTAGCCCTTCTTTTTCCCTAATTTTTTGATCTGTTACTGGTATTTTGATTGGGGCTGTATTAAATCTACATAGCAACTTTGGAAATATTACCATTTTTACTGTATTGGTTCTTCTTACCTAAGAACAAAGAATATCTTTCCATTTTCTGATATCTTCTTCAATTTCCCTTCTCAAAGTACCTTTTAAATGTAAAGGTCTTTTACTTCCTTTGTTAGATTAATTCCTGGGGTTCTTTTATTTTATTTTTTTTTTCGGATACCATTTTGAAAGATGTTTCCCTATTTTCTCTCAGTGAGTTTGTTATTGGTATACAGGAATGCTCATGATTTCTGTGTATTGATTCTGTCTTAATCCATGCTACTGAATTTGGTCATTCAATGTACAAATTTTTTCATGGAGTTTGGTATCTTTATGTAGAGTATCATGCTAATGAAATAATGGTAATGTAGCTTTTTTCCTTTCCTATCCATATTCCTTTTATGTGTTTTCCTTGTCTAGTTGCTCTGGCTAATATTTCTAGATATATAGTGAATAAGATAAGTGATAGTGGACATCTTTGTCTTGTTTCTGATTTTAAAATCAAAACTTTCAGGTTTTGACCATTTCATATGATGTTGGCTGTTAGTTTTTCAGAGATGGCTTTTATTGGATTGAGATAAAGTCCATCTATTTCAATTTTAGGGGTTTTTTTAAATCATAAATGAGTGTTGGACTTTGTCAAGGCTTTATGAATCTTTTTTTTTTTCTTTTTTTTTTTTTTTTTTTT